>ML785016.1:95812-117865 GCA_009831015.1 Picea engelmannii
GAGAGAGAGAGAGAGAGAGAGAAGATTCAGTTTTCAAGGCCGTTCTCAGGAAATTTATTCCCTTATTTATCTCAAGTACCGCCCTGGATAGATATCCCCATAGGGACACCCTTTTTGAAATTTTATCCAAGGATCTGCTAGAGGATTTTATGACGTAAGTCTCAAAACCCTGCACGAGAGAGAATGGTCCTTTTTGACTTCGACATTTTGGTGTTTCAGCATTCGGAATATCCAAGGGCGCGTTCCCTTGTACTCGCAAGTCCCAAAATCCCGACTTGCGAAATCCTGATGGAAGAAACCCCAAAATAAGATGAGCAGGTTTAAGAGTTGGTATTTCATAGTTTTGGTACATGAAATACCCAAGGGTGAGTTCCTTTTTACTCACAAGTCTTGAAATCCTGACATGTGAAATCCTGAAATGACAGCGTGTAGCTAAATCCTGATATTTCAGTGTTTCGGCATCCAGAATATCCAAGGGCGAGTTCCCTTGTACTCGCAAGTCCTGAAATCTTGACTTCCGAAATCCCAAAAAGATAGAGTGTGGAGAAGTTGTTATATTTTGGTATTTCGGCACCTAGGGTACCTAAGTGTGAGCCCCATGTATTCTCCAGTCTCAAAAACCCAACCCATGAAATCTCAATGGAGGAAACCCCGAAATAGTGGAGCATGTTTGGAGTTTGGTATTTCGGAGTTTCGGCTCCCAGGAAACCAAGGTGCGAGACCTCCTATCATCGTATATCCTGAAAACCCGATTTGCGAATTCCCAAAATTGCTTAGCGTGTATAGATTCGACATTTCGGTGTTTTGGTACCCGAAATACCCAAGGGCGAGTTCCCTTGCACTCGCAAGTTCCAAAATCCCGACTTACGAAATCCCAAAATGGCTTAGCGCTTATAGATTCGGAGTTTTGGTGTTTCGGTACCCGGAATACCCAAGGGCAAGTTCCCTTACACTCGCAAGTCCTGAAATCCCGACTTGCGAAATATCGAAATAGTATAGTGTATTTAGAGTTCGGTGTTTTGGAGTTTCAGTGCCCGGGAAACCTAGGTGTGAGACCTCCTATTCTCACATATCGCGAAATCCCGATGGATGACACCCCGATGTGACAATAGCACGGATGATTTATGGTGTTTTGGTGTTTCGACACCTTGGATACCTAAGGGTAAGATCCCTTGTACTCGCCAGTCGCGAAACCCTGAAGTGTGAAACCTCGAAAAGGTATAGCGTGACTAGAATTTATTGTTTCGGTGTTTCAACACCTGGGATATCTAGAGGCAAGTCTCTTGTACTCGGCAGTCCTGAAATCCCGAACTACAAAACCCTGAAATGGCATAGCGTGTCTAGAGTTTGGATGTTTCAGAGTTTCGGCACCCGGGAGACCCAGATGCGAGACCTCCTGTCTTCGCGTAGCCTAAAATCCTGACTTACGAAATCCCAAAATGATAGAGCATGGACAGGTTATGATGTTTCAGAGTTCCGGTTCCCAGGAAACCCAGGTGAGAAGCCCTCCTATCCTTTCATATCGCAAAATCCCGATAGGTGAAATACCAAAATGGATTAGCACACATGGTTTTGGAGTTTCAGCGTTTTAGTACCTGGAATCTCCAAAGGTCAGTTTTCCTCGTGTTCGCTAGAAATGAAATTCCTATGGATGAAACCCTGAAATGAGTTTGGCGGATATAGGGTCTTTGGTGTTTCAGCACCCAGGAAACCAAAGGGTAGGAGTCCCTCGTCCTCTTATACCGTGAAAACCCGGCATGTGAAACCCCGAAAAGTGGATTGCCAGGCTTCAATCCGAGGTGTTATTAATTGTGATGAACCATTGGTTCCCTTCCGGTTTCAGCATCTCAAAAGTCAGGGAACCGAGAATACATGCTTCACGATTTCCTGAATCGCAAAATCCGGGAGCACCTCTCCGATAAGGCTTGTGGTCATTGTCGATGATCATATAGGTACGGATAAGGGATGGTAAGGTCTGGAATAAGCCCCATAGGAATTCAGGGATTCTGTTCCTTGGAGAAGAGAAGGAAAAGCCGAAAATATTTATTCTTCCGTAGTGGGTGTGTTACAAATTGGTATCATAGCATGGTTACAACACTTGGCCTACTTGGGCTCATGAATGAGTTGCATAGGAGCTCTGTTTGAAAGAATCCTAAAAGGAGTAACCCCCTGTCTTAGCCTTCTTAATCAAAAGTCGAAGTTAAGAATGAAAACTCCTATCGTGTGTGTGCTTGTGAAAAATATGAATTATGTACTGGCTATAAATGAATATAAATATTGACTAACAACCAGCGTTTTTCTTTTGCACACAAAGCGGAAGATCAACCACGGAAAATTGCAGGCATAGAGAATGGTGACTCACCATGAAGTGGGGGAAGTCTCCCACAATAGAGACGAAGAGTCTGATGAAAGGAGGATGGTAGGGACCCTTCCAGATCTAGCTGAGACTGTGAGGAGCCTCATGGTTGAATTACAGAGCTGCAAGGCTGACAACGAAAGGATGATAAAAGAGAAAGAGAAGCAAACGGAAATTAATGCAGTTTTACTGCAAAGCTTATCCGACATACAAAGGAAATTGTAACATGAACCTGAGACATAGAAACGTGGTCATGTCAGTGGCCACACTGAGAGGAGCACCTCGAGAAAGGTCCACCCCAGAGATAAGGGACAAGCATTGGACGATTCCTCTGGAAAGGAAATTGGTGACTCGGAGGGATCTTCTAGCAGCAGAACTAGTTCTCATTCCCGAAGAAAATGAAAGAAGCAGAAACTTTCCAAGAGTCATAATATCTAAGAGTTCAAGAAGGCCAAACCACCCTCCTTCAATGGTGAAATAAAGAAGGGAGAGGAAGTAGAGGCCTGGCTCCTTGGACTAAAGAAGTATTTCAAAGTCCATGACTTCTTAGAAAACTTGAAGGCCCGAGTAGCCACCTTCAACTTGAATGGAAAGGATTCCATTTGATGGGAAGACCTTAAGAATGTAAAAGGGATTCACGAAGAAGACCTGTCTTGGGAGTGGTTTGAGAAATACTTTAGGAAGAAGTATTTGTTGGAAAAACTCTTCGACGAAAAGACTAAAGAATTCTATGAACTTAAGCTGGGGCAACTCACCATAGAGGAATATGTTAGCAGATTCCTCGAGTTGCTAAGGTTTGTACCCTACATAAAAGAAGAAAAGGAAAAGGTGCAACGATTCGTCAGTGGACTACCTAAGGACTATTAGAACAAGATTGAATTTGATGAACCAAATACCTTAGAAGATATTATTTGGAAGGCAAGATATTTTTATGAACATCTTGGGTATCAGACAGGACCTCGTGAAGGCTGGAAGCAGAAGAATAGTTCAGGATTCTAGAAAAAGGGGTTTAAATCCCCAAGATTTAAGGACTATAAAAATAACTCAAGGATGAGCTTCCCAGCTTGAAGTGTACACCAACAGAACTTTCCCTCCTTGAGAGGAAATAAACTTTATGGATCTGCCCCAGTAATGACTGATAACCCAAAGAGAGAACCTTTGAAATGTTGGGGATGTGGAGAAGAACATCTACTGAGGGACTGCCCGCACTAACAACAGAACAACTGAAGAATTTACAACGTTCAAGAATCTACCACCGTCAATAATGTGGCCAGGAGTGTGCCCCAAATTTAAGCAGCCTTGGATAATAACCAAGATGACCACCAAGCTTCAGTGGTGGAAATCGAAGGTATGATCACCAACCATCTAGTGTCTATTCTGATTGACCCTGGTTCAAATTTGAGTTATATATCCCCTAAGGTCGTTGATAACTATAAACTTTAGCCACATAAAAATGCTAAGCCATGGCTGGTACAGTTAGCCACTGGCACCAAAAGAAGGGTAGCGGAGGTCATACTAGCCTGCCAATTCATTATGGACAAATTCCCCACCCAAGCAACCCTTAACATATTACCCCTGGGATTGTATGATCTGTTGATTGGTATGGACTGGCTAGCCACCCATAAAGACAAACTGGACTGTTACCATAAAACCTTGGAATGCATAAGTGAAGAAGGAAGGAGGATAACCCTTCAAGGGATCCAAAAACCTGTCTCGGTGAGACAAATATCAACTCTACAAATGAGAAGGTATTGCAGAAAAGGATGTCCAGTGTATGAAATACAGGTGTTGAAAACAATTGGAGGTGACAAACCAAGCCTAGAGGACCACCCCACGCTGAGAGAATACAAAGATGTATTTCTGGAAGAGGTACCAGGTCTACCTCCGAGAAGGGACATCAACTTCTCAATAGAACTTGCACCAGGAGCAATACCAGTGTCTAGGACACCCTACAAGATGAGCACACCTGAGCTAGTTGAAATTAAACAACAATTGAAAGAAATGATGGACAGAGGCTATATCCGGCCCAGCATGTCTCCATGGGGAGCACCAGTCCTATTTGTGAAAAATAAAGACGGTACCCTCCTATTGTGCATAGATTATAGACAACTCAATAAGGTAACCATAAAGATCAAGTACCCCTTACCCAGGATCAATGACTTGTTCAATCAATTGGGAGGTGCCTCTATCTTCTCGAAGATTGACTTGAGATCTAGATATCATCAAGTCCGAAAAAAGGGAGAAGACATCCACAAAACTGCCTTCAGGACAAGATATGGTCACTATGAGTTTGTGGTAGTACCATTCAGATTGACCAATGCCCCTACCACGTTTATGTGCTTAATGAACAATGTGCTCAGTAAATTCCTAGACAAATTTGTGTTGGTTTTTATTGACGACATACTAATTTATTCCAGGAATAGAGAGGAACATGAGGAACACCTTAGGCCTGTGCTTCAAGTGCTAAGAGAACATTATCTCTATGCCAAATTTAGCAAGTGTGACTTCTTCCAGAAGCAAATATATTACTTGGGTCATGTCCTATCCAAAGAAGGGGTAGTAGTAGACCCTGATAAGATCAGGTCTATCACAGAATGGCCTACCCCAAAGGACATTTTAGATATCAGATCCTTTATGGGATTAGTAGGATACTATAGGAGATTTATAAAAAATATTCTCCAAGATTGGTTGTCCAATTACTGCCCTCTAGAAAAACGAGACAAAATTTACATGGACACAAAAATGTGAAGAAAGATTTCAAACCCTGAAACATCTACTGACCCACACACCCACGTTGAAGATCATCGATCCTGAAGCTGACTTCCTCATGTCCACATATGCCTATAAGGAAGGGCTCGGAGGAGTCCTTGTGCAAGGAGGAAGTGTGGTCTACTATGAGTCCCTAAAATTGAATGAACACGAAGTCAACTATGTGACCCGTGATTTGGAGCTGGTCGTTATAGTGCATGCCTTAAAAATGTGGAGGCATTACCTCCTAGGAAGGAAATTTGTACTTATGACAGATCACTATGGATTGCGATATTTGTTTGACCAATCGAAGCTCAATGCCAGACAAGCTAGGTGGATGGCCCTCCTTAGCGATTTTGATTTCGAAATCAAACACATTAATGTAAAATAAAATAGGGTGGTCGATGCCCTTAGCAGAAGTATGAAAACAATTCACCTGGCAATGGTGAGCACCTGTAAGACGGATGTCAAGGAAAGAGTCAGAAATGCACAAGAAACAGATCCCTTCATCCAGACCGTGACCTCGTACCTACAACAAGATCCCACTAGGATAAAGTATGGATACTATCGGATGATGGAAGGAGGTCTTCTCACTTACCAAAGTAGATTGTACATTCCATATTGTGATGACTTGAAGAGGTTCATACTGGATTAACTACATAAAAGACCCTATACTAGTCATCCAGGATACCAGAAGATGATCATAGCCACCAGGAAACAATTCTACTAGCCTGGGTTGAAGAAATACATAGCCGAGTACTTAGCCAAATGCATAGAGTGCCAATAGGTTAAAGCAGAACACTGACACCCAACAAGATTATTGCAACCTTTACCAATCCCAGAATAGAAATGGGAGACCATCTCCATGGATTTCATCACCGGATTACCAACCTCGACCAAACGGAATGACGCCATCATGGTAGTGGTGGATAAATTGAGCAAGTCCACTCATTTTGTGCCCATGAAGTCAACTTGTAAGGCTATAGACATTGCCAACGTATTCATGAAAGAGATATTTAGACTACATGGTATGCCGAAAGAGATCGTGTCTGACAGAGACACAAAATTTACTCCCAACTTTTGAAAATCACTGATGGCTAGTTTGGATACCAAGTTACTATTTAGCACAGCCTATCACCCTCAAACTGATGGACAGACAGAAAGGGTGAATCAAATATTAGAAGACATGCTCAGGATGCATGTAATGTATCAACCCAAAAGGTGGGAAGACTACTTGACACTAGTGAAATTCGCCTACAACAACAGCTACCAAGAATCCTTGAGGATGAGTCCTTTCGAAGTCCTCTATGGTAAGCCGTGCAACAGTCCTGTCAGTTGGAGTAATCCCGTAAACCAAATTTATTTTGGACCCAACATGTTGAAAGAAATGGAACAAAAAGTGACTCAGATAAAACAAAACCTGAAGGTCACTCAGAACCGGCATAAAAGTTACGCCGACCAAAAGAGAACTCCAAGAGAGTTCAAGATGGGAGACCATGTATATCTCAGAGTTAGGCCTAGGAAGAGTTCCATGAAAATGGGAGCTTGTGCCAAGTTGGAACCTCAGTATTATGAACCCTTTGAGGTTCTAGATAGAGTGGGACCTGTAGCTTATAGGCTAGCACTTCCTCCCACAGTAAAAGCACATAATGTTTTCCATGTTTCATTATTGAAGAAATATGTACATGATTCTAATCATATAATTGACTAGTCTGATCCAGGTGGAACTGGAGGGAGAATTCCTACCAGAACCTCAATGCATATTGGACAGAAAGGAAACCCTACTTCGGAATCGAACCATTGCACAGGTCAAGGTGTAGTGGAGACATTTTGGCCCAGATGAGGCTACATGGGAAATGGAGGATGCCATGAAACAGGCATACCCAATTTTGTTTACCTCTGTACATACATTTCATATTGATAGATAGAACATCGAGGATGATTTTCCTTTAAGGGGGAGGGAATTGTAACACCCTGTTTCCCCCAGTCTATAAAAATAACTATACTGGCCAAGAACTATGGCAGACTCAAAGATGTGAATGTGTGATTTTGAATGGAGCTTAGTATAGAAGGTCAACAAATGTAAATAATGTTATGAATATATGTTACAGGACTATTGGGAGGGGGATGTGCTGAAAAGAGACCATGATGGCTGATGAAATGTGGTGGAAGGAACCTGGAATGGTGGCATTAACTTCCATCGAAATAAATACCGTATTTGGTCTTCAGTGGCCCGAAGATCAAGAGCGGCTCGCTGGCCCCGAAATGAATTACTCGCCAGGTTGGTAGGTGAAGAGGCTCCTCATGAGTTAATGAGGGATGGGGGTGAACCGCCCATTTGTGGAAGCCTCAGACCTGACCACCGCGGGGAATTTTGTGCCACATGCAACCTTGTCGCAAAAGAAAAGGCATGAAAGAGGTGTGGAAGAGGGCAGTCGCATCAGAGATTGCAAGAGGGGGAGAAATCAGAAGGAATCTAGAAAAATATACAGAGTGACTGATAAGTAGAGAAGAAGGAGAGTAACCTTTGTTCTCGACCTCTGACGAATAGAGACTCAGTCTCACAGCATCATGGTCTAAGCTCGGGGGTGGCTAGTGGTAAATCCATTCAGAATCACTGAGCCTACGATTGGGTGGAAACAAGCACCCCTCTCAGTTGTTGCATCAAACCTGGTGTTTTTTTGATAAGTGTTATATCTCGTATCTTGAAATTAATATTTTGACATGTATGCTCATGGTTTGTGCAATTATGAATGGTTTCAGTAAAAATATACATATACATATACATACATACATACATACATACATACATACATACATACATATATACATACATACATACATACATACATATATATATATATATATATATATATATATATATATATATATATATATATATGTATGTATATAGAATGGATTTAGTTTTCAAGGCTGTTCTCATGAAATTTTTTCTCTTATTTGTCTCAAGTACCGCCCTAGATAGATCTCCCCATAGGGACACCCTTTTTGAAAGTTTATCCAAGGATCTGCTGGAGGATTTTATGGCGTAAGTCTCAAAACCCTACACAAGAGAGAATGGTCCTTTTTTACTTCGACATTTAGGTGTTTCGACATCCAGAATATCGAAGGGCGAGTTCCCTTGTACTCATAAGTCTCGAAATCCTGACTTGCGAAATCCCAATAGAAGATACCCCGAAATAAGACGAGTAGGTTTAAGAGTTGGTATTTCGGAGTTTCGGTACCCGAAATACTCGAGGGTGAGTTCCTTTGTACTCGCATGTCCCAAAATCCCGACATGCAAAATCCTGAAATGACAACGTGTAGCTAAATCCCGATATTTCAGTGTTTCGGCATCCAGAATATCCAAGGGCGAGTTCCCTTGTACTCTCAAGTCCCGAAATCCTGACTTGCAAAATCCTGAAAAGATAGAGTGCAGAGAAGTTGTTATATTTCGGTATTTCGACACTCGGGGTACCTAAGTGCGGGCCCCATGTATTCTCCAGTCTAAAAAACTTGACCCGCAAAATCTCGATGGAGGAAACCCTGAAATAGTGGAGCATGTTTGGAGTTTGGTATTTCGGATTTTCGACTCCCGGGAAACCCAGGTGCAAGACCTCCTGTCATCACATATCCCAAAAACCCGGTTTGCAAATTCCCAAAATTTCTTAGTGCATATAGATTCGGCATTTCGGTACCCAAAATACCCAAGGACGAGTTCCCTTGCACTCGCAAGTCCCGAAATCCCAACTTGCAAAATCGCAAAATGGCTTAGTGCATATAGATTCGACGTTTCGGTGTTTTGGTACCGGAAATACCCAAGGGCAAGTTCCCTTGCACTCGCAAGTCCTTAAATCCCAACTTGCGAAATCCCAAAATAGTATAGTGTATTTAGAGTTCGGTGTTTCGGAGTTTCGGCTCCCTGGAAACCGAGGTACGAGACCTCATGTTCTCGCATATCGCGAAATCCCAATGGATGAGACCCCGATATGACAATAGGGCGGATCAATTATGGTGTTTTGGTGTTTCTGCATCCGAGATACCTAAGGGTAAGATCCCTTGTACTCGCCAGTCGTGAAACCCCAAAGTATGAAACCCCGAAACGGTATAGCATGACTAGAATTTATTGTTTCAATGTTTCGACACCTGGGATATGTAGAGGCAAGTCTCTTGTACTCACCAGTCCTGAAATCTTGATCTGCGAAACCTCGAAATGACATAGCATGTCTAGAGTTTGGATGTTTCAAATTTTCGGCACCCGGGAGACCCAGATGCGATACCTCCTGTCTTCACGTAGCCCGAAATCCTGACTTACGAAATCCTGAAAAGATAGAGCATGGACAGGTTATGATGTTTCGAAGTTTCAGCTCCCAGGAAACCCAGGTGCAAAACCCTCCTATCCTTGCATATCACAAAATCCCGATAGGCGAAATCCTGAAATGGATTAGCACACATGGTTTTGGTGTTTCAGCGTTTCGGTACCTGGGATCTCCAAAGGTCAGTTTTCCTTGTGTTCGCAAGACACGAAATTCGGATGGATGAAACCTCGAAATGAGTTTGGTGGATATAGGGTCTTCAGTGTTTCGACACCTAGGAAATTGAAGGGTAGGAGTCCCTCGCCCTCTTATACCGTGAAAACCCGGTATGAGAAACCCTGAAAAGTTGAGTGCCAGGCTTCAATCCGAGGCGTTATTAATTGTGACAAATTGTTGGTTCCCTTCGGGTTTTGGCATCTCGAAAGTCGGGGAACCGAGAATACACGCTTCGCAATTTCCCGAATCGCGAAAGCCGGGAGCACCTCTCCAATAAGGCCTGTGTTCATCATCGATGATCATATAGGTATGGATAAGGGATGGTAAGGTCTGCAACAAGCCCCGTAGGAATTCGATGATTCTGTTCCTCGGAGAAGAGAAGGAAAAACCAAAAATTTTAGTCTTCCATAGTGGGTGTGTTACACATGCTTATCATAGAATTCCTTGAAATCACTTGACATAAATTCTCCTCCTCTATCTCATCTTACTAACTTTAACCTGTTTCCTGGTTGATTCTCAGTTAAAGCCTTAAATATTTTAAACTTCTCAAATGCTTCAGCTTTTTCCTTGAGAAAGGCAACCCGAGTAATTATGGAGTAATCATCAATAATCAGCATGAAGTAGTTTTCTTTCTCCATTCCTTCCTATCTTGGTGGTCCACATAAATCCATATGAACTAGTTGGAGTGGTTTCTCTGTTGAAGTAGAGCTCTTGGACTTAAACTGTGTCCTGGTTAGCTTTCCTACTTGGCAGGGTTTACACATAGAATCTTGGGGCTTTGATATTCTCGGAAGATCTTTTACTACCTCAAGATTTTTGAGCTTGATTAAGTGGTCAAAGTTTAGATGTCCAAGTCTCCTATGCCATAACCATCTTTCATCATGTTTGCTTAGATGACACTCTTCTCTATCTTCTTTCAACACTTATACATTATTTTTTGTCCTTATGCCTTTGGCCACCACTTGTCCTGAGTTTAAAGACTTTATCTTGCAGTCCTTGGACATGAAAACCACTTCACATCCTCTGTCACACATTTGACTTACACTGTGCAGATTATGTTTCAGCCCATCTACAAGTAGAACATCTTGGTCTTTTCCTTTTCCATTACTTAAACTCACCATCCCTTTACCCTTTATTTTACCTGGAGCATCATTTCCAAAGGTTACATTTCCTGATTTGCTTTCACTTAGAGATAGAAACTTACCTTTGTCTCACGTCATATGTTTGGAGCATCCACTGTCTATATACCAAGGGTTCATTTGTCTTTGAGCTGACAACACTAATCCACACTTGTCGCTTTCTTTCTTATTCCAAACCTTGACATTTTTAGCAGGGGAATTCAAATTTGGTTCATAGTTCCTTAAGCGATAGTCAACCGATTTATGTCCATAGTTATGACAGATGTAACATTCTGGTTCGTCGAATAAAGGATCATAACAATTTTTATGCTTAACCTGTGTCCTTTTCCCATCCATCAAGTGATTTGTAGTCTGTGGTGGTTTGTTACTTGGCTGTTTCATTCTTTGTTGTGGAAGATATCTATACCTTGAATGTCTTGATTTCTCATAATTTAATTTTAAAGAACAGTTTACATCTTTATGACCAAAGTTAGAACAAAAGAAATAATATCCATAGAAAAAACGTTGGTACCTGGAAAATGGTTGTCTTCTTTGAGAAGGTCGATTTCTTCTATGTTGATGATTTCTTTGAACAGAGAGTACATTATTTCTTTGATCCATAGTTTCAGTTCTGGTACCTCTTTCATTACTCCTCTTGGGCAGATGATTATCTTCTTTTGTTTCTGCAGGTTTTTTGTTGTCATAGATGGTAGATTTGACAAACTTTATGGGTTCTTTGTTGCCTGGTTGATCACTACTTGATCCCTCTTCATAACCTAGACCTGTTTTCAGCTTTGGGTTTCTTTGCTGATTCAAAATGGTGGCCAATTCTTCTAATGCTTTGATACTTGACAGATTCTGATGATACAATGCTTGAAACTTCTCCAACTCTTTCCTGGTTTTCACTACTTATTTTTCTAGAGCTTCACATCTTGCCTTCTTTTCTGATAACTGTTGTTTCAGAATGTCTTCGATTTTCTTTGCCTCTTCTAATTCCACTTTTAGTAGGGAAAAGTCTTCATCAGGCTGTTTACTGTCTTTCTCGAACTGTATCATTAATTGTTTTTTCTTTCTGTTCTTAATTCCGAGTCTGTCAATTTCTTCCAAAGAACTGATTAATTCACCTTCCATATCCACCACAACTTCCTCATCATCCATTTCACCTCATGTGTGATCATCATCAAAATCTCCCATATTCATAAGCATAAAATCATTTAGTTTATCTTCAATAGAGGAGTCATTGTCTTCATCATCATTGTTTACACAAAGACTTTTCTTCTTAAAATTATTCTCTTTAAAGAAATTTTTGTGTTTGTGCTTCTCCTCATCATCACATGTCTGATCATTTCTTTTGTGAGGACATTTATTTCCAAAATGACCTATCTTACCATAGTTGAAACATTTGAAAGGCAGTTTACCTTTGTATTTCCCTGATTCCTTCTTGAGTCTCTTCACAAATTTTTCTTCAATTTCATCAGTCTCAGAATCCTCATTCTTGTCTGCCTTAAATGATGCTTCTCTGGAGGTGGGTTTATCTTTAACTATTCTCATTTCATATGCAGTCAATGTTCCTAGAAGTTGATCAAACTCCAAGGTTTTTAGATCATTAAGTTCTTCTATAGAAGAGACCTTTGGGTTGAACCTATCTTGTAGAGATCTCAAAATTTTTTGAACTAAAGAAGGTTCCTCAATTTTTTCACCAAGTTCTTTCATTTCATTTACCATTTCTTCAACTCTCAAAAAGTATTTTCCAACAGTTTCATCTTCTCTCATCTTCAGTTGTTCAAACTTTACTCTGTAGGTTTGAAGCTTGGCGTCCTTTACCTTCTCATTACCTTCATAACTGCTAATGAATTTGTCCCACATTTCTTTGGCAGTTCCTAGGTGCATAACTTTTACAAATTCTGCTTCTGCAAGCCCACTCAAGATAACATTCATAGCCTTAGCGTTGAAGCTAAATTCTATCTTGTCATCCCTATTAGCTAGTACAACTGGATTTACATAACCAGTATCTACCACATCCCAGACATCTGCACTTAAAGCCATTATGTAGGTTCTCATTCTAAATTTCCAGAAGGCAAAGTTTGCTCCATTGAACAGAGGGGTATTATTGGCTAAATTTCCTTCATGGCTTGACATGTTCAAGCTCTAGGATCGACCCTTAGATAAAAGAGTCCGGCTCTGATACCAATTGTTGGAAAACTGAGGGGGGGGGGTTAATCAGTTGTTACCGTGCTTAAACAATTATGCTTATTTTAAACTCTTTACAGAGCACTCAATGACAATCACAATAATGCAGGGAAGTAAGCAATAGAACATTCAACATCAATCACACATATGAAATATACAGAGACAGATATTTCCTGAGGAAACCCATAAAGGGTAAAAACCTCTTCTACTTGGTATGATAAGTAATCTTTACATTATGTACATTATCATACATATGAGCTCCAACTCATTGTGAGGCTATAACCTCTGTTTTGCAAGCTGCTACTTGCTGAGAGCACCAACTCTCTGGTTTCTCTAGCACCCACTAGAAGGAAGCACCAACTCCCTGGTTTCTCTAGCACTCACTAGAAGGAAGCAACAACTACCTGTGTTCAAGCACCCACTTGAACCTCTGAGGACAATAGTCCTCCCTAGCACCTCCCTACCACCCTGAAATATAGATATTTTCGACTAAAACTTATTACAGTGATTCAATAGTTTTCATTGGCTTACCAGGCTTATCACTTTTCTTCTATGCTGCTCTGCTCTCTCATGTCAGTGTCTCTCTGCCTGCATCTTCTTGCACTTTCTGATATTCTTCTTTTCTCTACAAGTGCACCTCAACCTTCTTTTACTGTCTCAGCTATGCCTCTCTATTCTTTACTTATGCTACGCTTTATGCTCTGCATGCCATGTCCCTTCTATGCACCATTCCTCTTCTGTGCATTTTAGCTGCTGCACTCTCCCTCCTTATACACACCTGAATCACCCTCAACAACAACACTCATCTCTCCTTTTTTTTCTTCATCACACCCTGTCTCTGTGCACCTTGTGCATGCTATATGCACAATCTTTCTGCATGCTCTCACAACGCTATTTTTCTCCACATCGGGATATCCCCTCCCCTCCACCTTGCCACCGCTTCACATCCTCAAGCATCAACACACTCTCTCTATTCTGCATGTTCTCCTCATGTCGAGTCCTCTTCCTGATCATCATTGCAACTCTTCAGCTTCTCTGGCGGTTAAGCCCATGCGTCCATCATCACTGGGGGTTATGCCGAGATTCCTTAGCCTGTCCAGCAGTTGAGACTCTTCGCCTTCTCTATCATAGTTGAGCTCATCCTCATTGTTGCAGTTATAGGATTCAACTCTCTTACATCTATCAATAGCCTCTATGAACAGTCTTCATTCCACTAGAATATCCCTCGAGACTCTTCATCTTCTCTGGCGATCACCCTGAAGTCTCTTCAAGTCCTCTAACAGAAACCATCAATATTTTCTAGCAGTTACAGTATGAACCTTTTGATCCTTATGCCTTTGGCACCTTTCACCTTTCCTTTCACATGTGGCCTCAGGCGGTGACCATAGCCTACACCAAAAGGTGTTTTCTCATTTCGGCATTTCGGCATTTCGCATGTCGTGAATTTCTGTTGCGAGGCATCTCGACTCTCCAAGTTGCAATCTCCAAAATGGAGCTTGGTTGCACTAGATCCTTCCTCCATCTTCTGCAGATGTGACCAATGGCTATGACCACAACCTTATTCGAAACTTCATTTTGCAATTTTGCGTTTTGCGAATTTGTTGCGAGTCACTCTAACTCTTCCAACTCTCGATCATGAAATGGAGCCTTGTAACTTGCAAGATCCTTCCTTCACATGCCCATAGTTGTGACCAAGCATTTATCCATAAAGTTCTTTGGTGATTTCACATTTCGACATTCCTACTTCGTCATTCTTGTGGAGAAGTATCTCGACACTCCAACTCCCGGTATCCGAAACCTGCACCAAAAGGTGTTTTTTGCATTTCGGCATTCCGACATTTCGTTATTCCTGTGGTGAAGTGTTTCGACACTCCAACTCCCGGTATCCGAAACCTGCACCAAAAGGTTTTTTTTGCATTTCAGCATTCCGACATTTTGGCATTCCTATGGTGATGTGTTTCGAAAGTTCCAACTCCCGGTATCCGAAACTCCGAAATGGAGTCATTGTTGATGTGTTTGTTTTGGGATTTTGGGGTTCGCTACTTCAAAAATTAAAGTTCCTTTGATTTTTGATTTCTCGGTCTGTGAAACTCTGAAATGGAGTCATTGTTGATGTGCCTGTTTCAGGATTTCGACGTTTCGCATTTCGCAACTTCGGGACTCTTGTGATGAAGAGTCTCGACTCTTGACTCCTCCAACTCCCGATATCCAAAACTCTGAAATGGAGTTTACGCTTCTAATCTTTCCATGCCATCATCGTTGCTGATCTTCCTTGCCTGCCTATTTGCTATCAAATGAACAAGCACACTCTTGCACTCTGCGTGCACCTCTGCACTATCTCTTCTGGTCTTCACGAGCTTTCTCTGCTGCATCTCCCCAAAATACTTCTGGTTCCTATCTGGCATATTGTACCTATACTAGAGCCATCATTGATGTTGTACTTGCCATCAATGACAAGCATACACTGCCTGTAAAACATGCCAACAATCTTTCCTTGTACTGTCTTATCATTCCTTCTTTCCATTCCTTTCCTTGTCTTGATTGCATTTCCTTTTCTTTAATGTCTTGTCATTCCTTGGCCTACCATGTATTTCCTTTTTTTTCTTGCCTTGTCTTTCTTTTCCTACCCATCTTTTCTTAGCTTGGATTGAATTGGATTGGCTTTCCTTGTCTTTCCTAGCCTTTCCATGCCATGTATTGTATTTCCATGTATATCATTTTCTAGCCTTGACTTACCTCACTTTCCTATTATTTCCTTACCTTTCCCTACCTTGGCCTGGCTTGGCTTAGCTTGGATTTCCATGCCATGTCTTGTCTTTCCATGTCTATCCTTGCCTAACCTTGTCTTATCTTGCTTGCCTAGCCTTGCCTTGATTTTCAATACTTTTTATTGGCTTCGATTGGATTTCCTTTGCTTTCCTTGCCTTGAATTTCCTAGCATTGTCTTGACTTTCCTTTTCTTTCAATTCCTTGCCTTGTCTTGATCGACCTCTTGTTTAAAATTTTGTTGTGTCTCACTAAGAAAAATCCTAGTTCTGAAGATCCTCCAAAAAATTATCTTCTGTGTAACACAATGACAATGGAGGGGTCCCACTAGATGAAACCTGGTTCCCAAAATCCAATGCAACCAATGATTTTTCCATCTGAGGCTTGGTTAGATTTTTATCACAAGTTGCAACTCGCCTCCTCAAGCCATTAAAGGACACATTAAAAATTTGGTCCGGGGGCATAAAATCCAAATTGAATGGCATAATGGAGTTTCGTAATCTATTGAAGGTCTATTTATCCAACACCCATGTGACCACACTACCCACAATATCCCATCATATTGTTCTTGAAAATTGACCTCTTGTCTAGAAATTGCATTGTACTTCACTGAGAAAAACCCTAGTTTCGGAGTTCCTCCATCAAACAATTTTATTGGAAACATAATGATAGAGAAGGGGCCCCACTAGCTGGAACCAAGTGCCATGAATCCAATGAAAATGACTGCTCATCCATTCAAGATGCATTTAAATTTTTATCATGAGTTGAAACTCACCTCCTCAATCCATTCAGGGACACGTTGGCAATTTGGTACTGGGGTATAAAATCCAAAATAAGTGGAATAACTCATTTTTTTAGGATCCCACATGTTTATTTTTCTAAGTACCACATGACTATGCTACCCACAATAGCATGACATATTCTTCTTGAAAATTGACCTCTTGTTAAAAAAATGTACTATGCCTCACTAAGAAAAACCCTAGCTTCAAAGATCCTCCAACAAATGATTTTCTAGGAACCTGAGTGATAGCGGAGGGGTTCCACTAGAGAAAACATGATGCCTTGAGTATAATGAAACCAATGATTCATTGATCTGAGGCACACTTAGATTTTATAGTGATTTTCAACTCACCTCCTCAAGCCATTCAGGGATATGTTGGAAATTTGGTCTAGCGGCTTAAAATCCAAATCAAGTGGTAAAATAGAGTTCCATAAGCTATTGCATGTCTTTCTCCAAGGAATATGTGATCAGGATAAACACAATCACCTAAAACAATGCTCTTGAAAATTGATCTCTTGTTCATAAATTGCATTGTGCCTCACTAAGCAAAACCCTAGTTTTGAAGATCCTCCAAAAAACACTTTTCAGGATAACATAATGATAATGGAGGAGCCACACTAGTTGAAACTCATTGATTTGAATCCAATGAAATTGAAGGTTTATACATTCGAGGATCGATTAGATTTTTATCATGATATGCAACTTTCCTCCTCAAGCCATTCAAGGTCCTGTTGGAAATTTGGTCCAGGGGCATAAAATCCAAACCTAGTGGCATAATGAAGTTTTGTAAGCTATTTCATGTCTATTTGGAGAAGGCCCACATGACCATTCTACCCATAATCTCCCATCATAGTATTATTGAAGTTTGACTTCTTGTTTAGAAATTCTATTATGCCTCAGAGAAAACCCCTAGTTTTGAAGATCCTCCATCAAACATTTTTCTGGGAAACAAAATGAGAGCAGAGGGGCCCAAATAGATGAAACCCAGTGCCATGAATCCAATGCAACTAACAGTTCATCCATTGGAGGCATGGTTAAATCTTTATCATGAGTTGCAACTCGTCTCCTCAATCCATTTAGGGACATGTTGGGAATTTGGTTATGGGGCATAAAATCCAAACAAAGTGGCATAATGTATTTTTGTAGGCTCCCAAATATATATTTGTATAAGGACCACTTGACCATGCTACCCAAAATAGCATGGCATAGTGTTCCTGAAAATCAGCCTCTTGTTCAAAAAAATTGATGTGCCTCACTTAAAAAAACCCTAGCTTCGAAGATCCTCCAACAAACGCGTTTTTGGAAAACAAAAAGAAAATGAAGGGGATCCACTAGATGAAACACGATGCCTCGAGTATAATTCAACTACCAATTCATCGATCTTAGGCATGCTTAGAGTTTTATCATGAGTTGCAACTCGCATTCTCAAGCAATTTATGGATATGTTAGCAATTTGGTCCAGGGGATTAAAATACAAACCAAGTGGAACAACAAAGTTCCATAAGCTCCCACACATCTTTGGCCAGGGAATATGTGATCTCAATACCCACAATCACCTGACATAGTGTTGTTTAAAATCGACCTCTTGTTCATAAATTACATTGTTCCTTACTCAGAAAAAAACCCTAGTTTTGAAGATCCTCCAACAAACACTTTTCTAGACAACAAAATGCAAATGGAGGGGAACCACTAGATGAAACCCATTTATTTAAATCCAATGCAACTGATGGTTCATCCATCTAAGGCTCGATTAGAGTTTTATTGTGATATGGAACTTTCCTCCTCAAGGCATTCAAGGTCATGTTGGTAATTTGGTCCAAGGGAATAAAATCCAAACCGAGCAACACAGAGGAGTTTTGTAAGGTCTCGCATGAATTTTTGGATAAGTACCACCCGGCCATGCTACCCACAATCGTTAGGAAAAAATAGACCTCTTTTTCACAAATTGCATTGTGCCTCACTAAGCCAAAACCCTAGTTCTGGAGATACTCCAACAAATGATTTTCCAAGAAATCAAATGAAAGTGGAGGGGACCCAATGGTTGAAACCTAGTGCCTTGAATCCAATGCAACTGAATGTTCATCCATATGAGTGCTAGCTAGAGTTTTATCATGAGTTGCAACTCACTTCCTATAGCCATACATGTTGGAAATTTCATCTGGGGGAATAAGATCCAAATTGAGGGATATAACAAAGATTTGTGATATCACACACATTGTTTTAAGCAAGGCCCATGCCACCGTGATACCCATAATCACCCGACACAATTTTCTTGAAAATAAGCCTCTTGGTCAAAAATTGCACTATGCCTCACTGAGAAAAACCCTAGTTCTAGAGATCCTCCAACAAACACTTTTTCGAGAAATAGGATGATAGCATAGGGGCACCACTAGTGAAATCCCGGTGCCTCAAATCCAATGCAACCAATGGTTTATCCATCTGACACCTGGTTAGATTTTTATCGCGATTTGTAACTTTCCTCCTCAAGCCATTCAAGGACATGTTAACAATTTGGTCTAGGGGCATAAGATCCAAACCGACCGACATAACAAAGTTTTGTAATATCTCACATGTCTATTTGGCCAATTCCCATGCAACCATGCTACCCAAAATTTACTGGCATAGCAGTCTTGAACATTGACCTCTTGTTCATAAGTTGCACTATGCCTCAGTGAGTAAAACCCTACTTTTGGAGATCCTCCAACAAGCTCTTTTTCAGGAAATGGAATGAACGAAGAGGGTCCCCAGTAACTAAAAACTGGGGGCCTAAATCCAATTCATTTGAGGGTTAATCCGTCTGAGACCATATTGGAGTTATATCGTGAGTTGCAACTTGGCTCCTCAAGTGACCCAGGGAAATGTTGGCATATACATATACCTAAACCATGACCATGACATAGACCTATACCTAAACCATGAGCTATTCTTAGACCTAAACCATGACCATGACCTAGAATATACCTAATATTATGATCTAGACCATAACCTAGGCCATGAAAACTATGAAGATACCTAAGACATAAGAATAAATATATATTATGTAATGACATTGAAATTATCATGATTTTTTTTTATCTAAGATAGATGGGATAACAATTTGACAACAATAGCATTGTGGAAATTTTGAGAACTCGATAAGTAATGCAACTTACAAAATTTCACTTTGAACATGAAGTTTCCCTAATCTATTCTTTGTGAACTTTCAACCTTAAGGATGATCTAAACTATAAATTATGGAAATAATATTTAATTTATCTTCAAATTGATTTCACCTATCAGAAAAAGGGAATAAATTCTACATGAATGTACTTCAATATCAATATCATGAAGGTACTTCAATATCATAATGATACTACATGAACACTTTTCAAGACATATAAAAAATATAAAATGTATTATTACAATAGTGATGACCTCGCCTGATTACCCACATATGCAAAGATTAATAAATTACTCTAAGAAATATTAGAATTTGAACTCCCCTCTTTTGATGTATTTAGTCCCAATTACCCTCACATAGCAGACTCACCATGAAATCAATCACTAATTGTTTCTATCTTCTCACACCAGGTGGATACGTCTCCTTCATATCTCGAATCTTGAGCTTGACTGTAAAATTTAATTACCATCGTCAATCTTACATTAATTGGATGGTCCAAATCCCATTTCTCCATGAAATGGATCGCCTTCAAATCAAACGGTCCTAATTTAATCACAATCTAATCCAACAGTCAGATATGGCTCTTGAACCTCCTCTTTCGGACTCTTGTTAGGCCGCAACACTCTGAAATCATACTTCTACGAAGTTCCTCTTCTTTCAGAATCTGAGCATCTAACGATATCCATTGTATATTGTTCAAGATCTATTATCACCATTTATTAACCTTTGCTTGCACTACACCATGTATCTATCGGATGAATTACAAGTGTCTTCCACATGTCACATTCACATTCATGGATTCAATTGTCATGTGTGCACTTCAGGATCGTGGATGCCAATTACCATGTATCCTTGTCACTGCCACGTGTCTATCTACTAGCCATCGATATAGATTACTCCGAATTGATCTCAGTCGTTAATATGAGATACACTGAAATGATCTCAGTCATTGATCAACACTACCCAAGATTAATCCTGACCATGGGTTGGAGTTATACTTGACTCCTTTATAACCTATGGATGCTATCTCTAATGTTGTTGCATGGACTCCTTGATGACCATTGATCTCCTCACTCTGAGATACAATTATAGCCATTGACTTTCTTACTCCAAGATGCAATAAGAGTCATTTATCTCTTTTGTCTTTTGATCAATATAGTCCATTGATCGAAACTCTTCGTCAGAGTTTCTTCTATTGAGGCACTTCGAATAAACTAACTCTGAAATACTTTCTCCATCACATAAGACTCTGATATAAGAACAAACCTTGGTCGTTGATCTAGATAGATCTTTACCTCATATCTAGTATCGTCCATTCATAAAAAACCATAGATTCACCACAGTCTTCGTTCTGACGGCTCTTATGTGATTATCCCAATTAAGTGATGGTTTTGGTGTATCCACTATACAAAATGATGTGGATACACAATCTAATGGTCTTCGTTCTTTTTCCTTCTTTCTTGCACAATCTAATGGTCAATATGAATCCCGATATGGATTTGATGGATCCTTCTTCCTGACATTTCAAAATGGTTTAATCTATGATATTCAAAGGGTTTAACCCTATTTGAGCCTACACACACAATTTGGGAATATAATTCTTCATTGTTCAAATATTAAAATCTGTGGCAATCAAATTTGCAGAGGTTTAATTACACATAAAAATGAACAGATGTCTCAAACAGACAGTTCCTTGTAACACTCAAAATAGAGTGGTTCCATCACTTAATTGTACATATATTGTACATGTGGTTTACACAAGGCATCTCTCCTCTAATTGGATTTCGTAATCTCACTCTTTGGCCTTATTTGCATGTTGGATGGCCAAATCCTATATAACATAGTTACCAACTTAACAAGAACTCTACAAAGTTCTCATTTTTGGGGGACTCACATTTTTACCTTGTTTTGAAAATTTGTGCTACCGGTAGCAACCCCTCCCTTTCTAGGTTGTTTTTTAATATTTTAAATATTCTTTTCCATAATGTATCCACATTATTTTTATGATAGTTAAAATTTAGACCCATCGTGTTAACAACTGATGTCATTGTGATGTCATTGCAAACAAAGACTTTAAAATTTACCCTCGAATAAAAAAGTGATGCTAACAATAGCATCGTTTTCTTGGGGGAGTTGAAATTATAACCTAATTGAAATTTATCCCTCGGCAACTGGTACCATCGTCAATAAACAACACAAAATCAACTCCAAAATCATTGTTTATATTTTTGTTTTTTATTTTTTAAAATTTACATTAAAAAAATAAATAAATTGGACCAAACGAAAAAGTTCGCAAGTTAGTTTTTAAAACAAAAAAAACACACAATTTAAAAACAAAAACTCTAACCCAATTTTTTTTTTGTTCTGAAAAATTAAAAAAGAAAAAGAAATGAATTGAAACT
>ML785016.1:124706-165987 GCA_009831015.1 Picea engelmannii
TTATTTCTCATATATTGTGCATGGTGTATTGTGGTGTATTGGTGTAACTCTTATACTATTGTTCATTGCTCATTGGATATAATTGAATGGTTTAAGTATAAGTTGAAAAAGGTTTTTAAATTGTACTGGATACTGATTCACCCAGTCACCAATCACACATTACATGTTGCCCACAGACCCGAGAGAATAGAGACATGCATGCTTGGTTCATATACGTTTATTCACTATATTAGGGTCATAATGGGCGATTAAGGAAAAATATGGTACACTCCGGCTGGATAATCTTGTATATAATGAAAGTTAACGCACCTATTACTTAAGGGGCCTTAATCGAATGGATACACTTATGTATACCATCTTTGAGGGATTTACCTGGAGCCACGGGGGCACCTTGAGGTAGTGGTTGAACGTGTGGTTGCACCCATACATACTATATTAAATGGTATCGTGACTCGTTCACACATAAGTGGATCAAATCCCACCCCCATGTCCTTCAAATTAAGCCCAAATGGGTTGGACCCAATGGTGGAAAGTGATGAGTTTTTCACCGTTGGGAAAGGTTCAATTCTTGGGAGGGATTTACCTGGAGCCATGGGGGAACCTTGAGGTAGTGGTCAAATGTGTGGTTGCACTCAGATATACTATATTAAATGGTATCATGACTCGTGCACACATAAGTGGATCAAATCCCACCCCCATGTCCTTCAAATTTTTAAGCCCAAAGGGGTTGGATCAAATGGTGGAAAGCGAGGAGTTTTTCACCATTGGGCAAGGTTCAATTCTCATGAGAGCTTTACCTGGAGCCATGTGGGCACATTGAGGTAGTGGTCGAACATGTGGTTGCACCCATAGATACTATATTAAATGGTATCATGACCCGTTCACACATAATTGGATCAAATCCTACCCCCATGTTCTTCAGATTATTTATCCCGCACGGGTGTAGAGCGATTGGCAAGTGTCATGTAAATGGAAGGAAATATGTAAAGGAGGTCTCAAGTTTGATTCTCACCCTGATTTACTTGTGCTCCATGCTTGCCAGCTGTGTGGCACACCTGGGGTTATAGTGGTAGTGGACGGGTATCAACCACGTGTCACACAAGTATGAGAACCGCGAGTTGTCGATTCCCCTAGTATACATATTTAAAAAAAAAAAAAAGACCCCCTATGCCTAGTCAAATGTGATTGACTTTGGAGGAAAATGCTCCTGCATGAGACTTCCAAGGACCAAAAATTTTCATGATCTCCTAATCATGAGTTCCATTGGATGAATTCCTCCTCGATTCCATACGGTATGTTGTCAATGTCCTCTTTTGCCATTGATTTGTTGCATTTCTACTATCTACAACTTTTGAGGATCCCAAACTTGATCTTGCATCTCTCCATTTTCCTTGCTAACGAAAATATACAAAATTAACTTTACTTTGTTGTTGATTTTCTTCTTTACTTCAATATGTCTTCTATGGGACGCCTCCACCATAAACTTCCTCATCTCTTTAATCTTAATTTCCATTCTATCTTCTGGTTGGTACATGATCTAAAACTTGTTGTTTTTGTTGACTGGTTGTTGCATTTCTTCTTCTCCATATATCCATCTAGAAGTGCTCAATAAACTTAGTGCCTTATACCAATTTCTTTGTTTCTCTATGGAAAACCAAATTATATCATTAGTATTCTTACTCTCATATTAATTCATTCCATTTCCATTAGACACTTTAATCAGCTCTCAAGAATCATCTTGAATTAAATTTGCAAGCTCTTTGTAGTGCACATCATTAGTTTCACTTGACGTCTATAGAAAAAATAAATCCTTACAAGAAAATTCTATGTCTTGACCTTCAATTTTATCCTCTTCTTATCTTGATGCTTTGAGCATTCCTTTCAATTCTATTCTTGCAATTATTATGGAGTCCTCTTTATTAATCCTAGGATTGATCAACTAGTCTTCCAACATTCGTATCTCTCCTTCAAAATATGTGAGCATTATATATGAGTGTTTTTCTTAAACTTCTAAATTCTTTCCTTCGCTAACTTCATAAGACAAATCATTTTTTTTCACTGCAACAATAGGTTCTTCGATATCTACATCACTTGACAAAAAGTGATCTAGGTACTAATCATCTTCATGAGACAATGTTGTCTCTTCCTTCATTATTATAGATCTTTGATTATGTCTTCCTTCACTTTCTTTAACACCTGCAAACATACACCAATAGTTAGTTTTAAAACTATGAGACTATGAAGTATCTGTTGATGCTTCTAGCATCCTCTTCTTGTGCTAGTTTGAGCACCTCATCATACATTCACCAACATCTACTTCTTCAATAGTTTGAGTTACAAGTTGTATGTACTCTCCACATTGACTACCTTTATGAGATATCATCTTATCTTCTTTTACAATACTATTGTAATTATGTTTGTTGATATGCTTTTAGAAAGCATATCTCCACCTTTATCAACATTTTTGAGAGTTTCAAATGACTATCCAGCTTCTTCCCTCTCACAACCTGCAATCATACAAAAAATGTTAGATTAAAAAATATAAGGATTAGTAGCCTAATTTAATGCCTCTTTCAACACACCCTCGTGTTGATGTGAACTTTCCAGACAGTCCATGAGACTTGGAGTAAGTATCTCATCAATATATTTATCCTCTTCTCCTAGGAATGATCCTTTCTCTTGTTCACATTGTTGGTCTCTTTCTCATATAAAATCATTAAGTCATAGCATACCACCTTTATGTATTTCACATAACTAGGATATAGTTGTTATCCTAAGTGAGCTTTTAGATTCCTACTTTGTCTCCTCATACTTTATCTCTCAATAAGGTGTCGAGGTGAGATTAATTAAGGTGTTTTTATCATTGTATTATATATTTGTATCATTGAATGAATACAATGTAAGTGAGATGGCTTTAGGCCTTTTCGGTTAAACTTATTGTCTTAATATTATTGTGCTCAATTTATTCAATTGGTATCAGAGTTGTATCAGAGCTCGGGGCCTAATTTTTTCATAGTAGTTTTCTAGCTTCTCACAACAACAAGTTGCAGATATACATTTTTTTTTTTTTATGGGATCAACACATTCCTTTTCTCATTCTTAGTGAGACCATCGCAACAACTCATAAAGAGAGCTTGGTGATGTATGATTTGATGTATAGGATATTCCAAGCGAAGAAACATTGAAAACTCCATCATCACATTTATCCAAATTGATTGGAATCATTTCAATTGAATCGTATGTCAGCTATTTAAAGAAATTTATGAATGAAAATAATTTAGAAGCTTCTGTATTGATTTTCATTATATAGATCTATTGTTAAATTCAGATTTTAGATCTGTGATATTTTTACTGGTTGTGCCTTTCCATGTGTTCAAATTCGTCTCATTTATGTTTTAAACCTGCTCATAAAAGAAATATGCATCGCAGACTGGAAGGATGTGCCTTTTCCCATTGCCTTCCTATCCTTTTTCTATCCACTTAGCAACGATTTGTTTAAAATATAGACAGTCCTCTTTCTTTTCATGTTGATTCGTATGTTCCTTATGAACTACTGTAGTATGTTCACTAAAAGAAGTGAAATCAATTCAACAACATTCTTCCCAATACTTGTTTCCAACACTCATTTCGAGAATTCTAGTGTGAATTATGTTCGTAAAGAAAGAAATTCACATCGATCTACCCAGTGATCTGTTCATCTAGTAAGTGATCCATTCAACAATCTGATCCATCCACTAATTCTATCCAACAAGCGATCCACCATTCGATCTTTGGTTTAGCAGCACTAATTAATTTCAATTAATAACAAAGACATCAGCTCTTCCTTCTTCACATGAAATCACCTTCTCAATTGGTGAAAAAAAGGAAACTATCTGTTATGGGATCGTCGTAATAAGGTGAATCTCACTCCCATATTAGGGTAGCACAACAGAGGATCCAAAGCACTTGACTTAAACCAATGATCCAAGATTTGATCTAGTGATCCACGTTTTGCAACGATTTGATTGCATGTCATATCTCTGTTAAAATATTTAATGCATCAGTGTTATATCTTCTTGAAGAATTGCATTGCGATCAGCATTGAAAACCCTCCAAAAGACAAGACAAACCAGTGATGCAATCAAACCAGTGCTCCAACCATGTAACATCCCGCTGTGGTGCACTGAGTGAACTTATTCTTTGAGGACACTTGATGGCAAGTGATCCAGATTATTATGCTATTAAAACATTTGATTTTGATTATGAGGTGTTATGGGTTGATGACATGTTATTTTACTGCATTGACATAGACAGGTGTTATTGACTCGGTTTACTGAGTGTGCAGGGTTTTGGACCTTAAGTATGCAGAGGCATCGATGGAACCCCTTGGACTCTGGATCGAGTCAGGGAGTGTACCATTGGGGTTTGATTGTTTTACTATGATATTAATGCATCTGATTAGATGATATGATATGGATATGTTCTGATATGATTTGTTGATGATGCAAGCTGACGATAGCTTGCTGACTAGACTCACAAGTGGAGTAAAGGGGTCACGCACTACTACCAGAGATGTTGAGGGAGAGTTGTGGAAAACAGCCCTGCCACAGCCTACTAGCACTCCTGCCATGGCTCGAACTGTAGGTTAACGATTACCTAGTTCGAGAGGACCCACAATGTCGTGAGGGTAGACTGCGACAGTCGCTCACGATGATTCTAAGGGGCATGCAATAAGGCAGGGGCCTTATTCCTTAGAAACCCTTAGTCTCCCACAAGTTCACCTGGCGGAGTGTTGATTCCAAGGGTTATTGATGTCTACCAAGTCAGTCAAGAGGCGAGTGGAACCCTTGGAGCACGTAGTGCGTCCTAAAGGGCATGTCGCGCAAGGGAACATATGAGGCGAGTGGCACCCTTGGAGCACCAAGTGCATTCTAAAGGGCATGTCGCGTTGTTGATGGTAGAGGAATGAACCTAGATGGCCTTAGGATGAATAACGAGTTAAGTATTTTTAAAACAATTTCCCTAATTAAATGTCGCCCAGTACAAAATTTAAGGTCTAAGTCTAAATTACGCTAGTGGTAAAATTTTGTCTACCTTTGAGAAAAATAAAATAAAATAATAATAATAATAATTAAAATAAAAACAACTTAAATAATAATTAGGATCTTCGTAAAATCTTGTAACACGAAGGGAGTAAGAAATTTAGATTATTCATAAAAAAAAAATCCATTGGAAGTAATTGTTTTATCTTTTTGATAATTTAAAATATACTAATTAAATGATAAAAGGGAAAAAGGGTTAAAATTCCACACCTCCCTTTTTCAATTCTAATTAAAAAGGGGAAAGAGGGAAAATCTAAAATTTTAGGAAACTAGGAAAAAAGGTAACCATAAAAAGGGAAAAACGGGAACTGAAGGGAAAAAGCGGAAGGTCAAACTTAGTAAAGAATCCACCATTTAAGAGCTTTCTAATTTAAACTGAACAAGCAATTTAATAAAAAGGAAAGTTATTAAAACCTATAAGAGATTTTCGGGACACCTAGGAGTGATTCTAGGAGTAACTCTAGGTGGGTGAGGGAAATAAACATAATTAATTAATTAAAGAAGTTAATTTATAAAGGAAGGAAGGGGATGGGGGACACTTGTACAGAGAGGAATTTTTAGGAATTTATTTTTAAAACTTTAATTAAATGAGATTTTAGGAAAGAAAGGAAGTTCGAAACTCTATATAATGAAGGAGGGAGAAGGATGAAGGGATCTTCTATTTGCGTAACGTTATGCTGCATAAATATCTACTTAACTGATTTACTTGTGGGAGTTGGGATACACAGCTCGGAGAGGAGTGGTAGCTCGGCCTTGCGAGGTGAGCTGGGAGCTAGTCGAAATCTTTGGATAGTGTGTGTGGCCCCTTTGCGGCTCAGGGGGCTAAGGGGGAAGAAGAGTACCCCTAGCATTGGTTGGGAGGTACCGGTGAAGTCTCGACGGTCGACGAGCGGGGGTTGCATGGAGCATGCGGGATGTCATTCAGAGTGGGCGACCAGGAAATGGTATGCTCTCTTCATGTTTGTATGCTAGAATGTATTAGGACTTATGCTTGGATCTGCTTATTTAATGGAAAAGTAAAATGATGATTTTTTTTTTTAAATTGGTGACTGAAACTTCCCTTAGCCTAGCTCGATGGTTGTTGACTTCCATGGCCTTCATTTTCCCACATGTCATGACTTCCCTGTGTGTTGATTGTGACACTGAGGTTGTTTAGCCTTCGTCCCTAGCTCACCAGTCCTCACCTGAGCAGTCGTCCAGGAGCCTGATCTACGGTCGTTGCCTTAGCATTAAAATACCTATGGATCTCAATGCCCTGCTTTTCTGTGTGAGGATGGTGAAGCAAAGGACGAACCCATCCATCGACTACCTATGTTTTTGTCCTTGACAGTTGTTGTGTTGCGCCTTCTAACAAAAAGTACCTCTGTGTATGGATTCCCTTGCGTCCTTGTTGGTTATCTCTACGCTTGTTTGTGCTCCGCGCCATAAGGGCCTCACCATGGAATTTCTCTACATTTGGCTAATAAAGTCTCTGTGGTCATTTCAAAGAATTTTCCCAATGGACATTTGCATTCATCTTGCTGTTCTCTACGTTTTATTTTATGCATCTACATTTGTTGCTGGAATGACCAGGATTTCGCCATTAAACTTTGATTGCGTTTGTTGTTGATTGAACGAATTCTGCCCCAGACCGTTTATCCTACCTATGCTTTCATCCATGTAGACCAACGTATTTACATTTATTTCTATGGTGAATAATGTACCACGACTTTATTTCTGGCGAATGCAATTTTATTTACTGGCAATATCATTTATATTGATGGAAATTATTTTTAAATGTACAACCACTTTCTTAATGGCAACACGAATGTCATCCTGGAAAATGCAAGTTTTATTTACTGAAAAATATGAAGTATAATTGATGACAAAAGTTTAATTAATGCATCACAACTTTATCCCTGGTGATTGCAATTTTAGATACTGGCTATTACGAATTATATCGCTGGCATGGCGATTAAATACCTTCCTTCCTGTCCTAGTACAATGTTGTTGCCTAATTACTAATGACAGCGACGAATTTCCCTTCTAGTGTGCCTTGTACACGTTTGGCCTTTTAAAATGTGACTGAGTGGCTGTTGAATGCCCATGATTTTTTCCCTCCGAAAGGTTGACCGTTTTGCTGATTGATTGCCCACATTTTTTTTTTTTACTTTTTAAATGAATGACAAAGTTGTTGTAAACGCCCTCGAATTGTTGTTAAAACAGATGACTCAGTTGCTGCCTTAATTGACCATGATAATGTGACTGAAATTTCCATTAAATGACCAATTTTTCCTTCAAGCTATGACTTTGTTTTTCCCTTAATCGATGGATTGTGTTTCCCGTAGATTTCCTTCAGATGAGGCCTATCGTTCATGTTTCGTACAGAGAAAATTTTGAGTTGCGTTGCCGATTGAGAATGGGATTCCATGCAACTTCGTTTTTGTTTTTTGGGGGCATTGCATGTAATTTCGTTTTCGTTTTTGGGGATTGCATGTAATTTTGTTTGTTATTTTCCAAGGCGAGATAAAAATAATAAGGATATTATCGGTTGATAATGGGTTGCATGAATTTTTGTTAGGTTATTTTTACATAGGAGATAAAAAGAAGATTGCCTGGATTTCCGTTTTTGTCATTTTTACACAATGAATCTCCCTCATTGCTCTACGCTGACATTTTCCCCTCACTCAGCGAAACTGCCTCTGTCCCTCTGCACGTTCTGATGTTCTTACCTTCCTCCTGAACTCATTTTTATTGCTACGTACCATTACCAACACCCTGCCAACTCTTATCCACGTAGCAAAGCCATGACTCCATTGTCCAGTGGTAAATTAGTGATGTGCTCTTCTTTATTTGACAAAACCAACTGAAAATCCTTGAGATTTTTGCATCATTGACCAACAGTATTCAATGTTGATTTGCATTTATCTGAAACATAGACAACAATGTACTCAAGAAGGGGGCAACCTTGAGCTACTGAGGAAAGCCCTTTGTGAGACACCCAACCTTGTTCGTCCTCCAAAGTTGGGTCCTCTTCTCCTCGTTCCACTCTAAGTCTTTTCATCTTTTTGCAAGTATTTGCAACAACTTCTAAGCCTTTGTCTCCAATCACATTTCTAACCTGTTTATAAACAAAGCATTCCACTATTAAACTTCAAACGTCTTGTCTAAAATTGAAATCATGAGGTTAATGGAATAGTTGAATTATTGATGTCAAAGCATGCCATAATGGCTTTTGAAAAACAACATACAGTAACTACATTCTAAGAATAACAAATTCAGACAGTAATATGCTACTGTTTCTAACTGGAAAGCAAGAATTGGAGCTTAAGTTAAACAATTTGCTCAAGATTGGAAGACTATTTCTGTAGGTACTATTTTTCAATTACTCACTGCAGCTATCAAGATTTTTCTCGGAGTTTATATAGTATGTACATTCAATGTCCTTGGATGACAAGTTTAACAACCTGTCAGGCCAAGATGTTTCACTAAATTCGCATCAGGTGAATGGATCAATAAACATCCTTGATTTTCCAGTTATATAACAAGCATATTCAGAATTTTGGCTTGGACTTTTTCAGATCTGTTCTCAAGAGGTTGTTTTGTAGTCAATCTGCCTATGTTTGTCTATGTAAGTAGTAAGTACAATATTAGTTGGAACCTACAGCATGAACTTGAAGTCATTCAAATTTGTTTCAAATTATTCAATTGCTAGAGCGCATAAAACCTACTTGCATGCAGGATAGTCTATATTTTAGTTGAGTTATTGGGTGCTCTTATTTGTTGACTAACGAGTTTTATTTCAGTTATCTCTCGCGCGCGTGAAGGTAATGCATCGAAGGAAGTAGGGTAATGTGGGGGATTCCCTGCTGGCGCGTGTTGAGGGTCACTAGAATGTAGGAGTGTCGAATATTTATTTTGTGCCTTGAATGATGTGATGTGTGTTAATCAAGATATAGACTCTCTTGCACCATGGAAATAGTGTGATGGTGTTTAGGTGTGTAACTGGGACTTCTTGCGCCTGGTAGATAGAAGAATGATTTAATTGTGTTCTAAGGTGCCAATAAACATTGTGGATGATGGAATGTTTTAGAAGTAGTTTGTTGATGCATGAATTTCAGCGATAATGATCACCCACACCCCTCTTTAGTTGATGATAGGATTAATGGATTGAAGTTTTAGTTGGTTGTGGATTTAGTCGCTTTTATTTTTCCTAATTGATTTTCGTTGGTTGCATCCAACTACATGATGTGCTATTATGTTGGGTCATTAATTTTTCTGTTGCCTGACCTATGTGCGTCATGTTCGTCATTGGGCTCCGTCGATTGACTGTTGTCAAAGTTACTTCCTGTTTAAAAAAAATAAATAAATAAATAAATAATTGCACTTGTTATGCATCGCATGTTGATGTAATGAAAGGGGTCTTTACAAACCACACATTCCACTATCCACTCGAGTGATCCTTCCAACAAAAGAATATTTCCATATTCAATGGATGTGTGTAGAAAAAGGTGAGAAAGAGAATCTGCAAAGACCACAAAAACGATGGTAGAAAATTCGATAAGATCTCCACGGTTTTCACAAAGATATGCTGCCAAATCATGTTATACGATTTTTTTTCCATTGAGTTTTTTAATAAGTTGGTTTAGAAGAGGAATGGCATAAAAAGATAAAACAAACACTTTTACAAAAATATTATATTCATTTTTGTATGCTAAAAATTATTATTAGGTTCCATATTTTTAAGTGTAAACAAAAGAAAAGGGAGCTACTTTGAAATTAGGAGTTATAAGTAAAAAGGCAAAGTGTCGATTTCAAAAAGGGCACTAGAACATCATTTTAAAAGTGGATTTTTTTTTTATGTTGTAATTCAAAGTATTTTTTACTTTGAGGGGTGATGACTAAAGTTTTATGTGATGAAAGTGATAAGAGGAGGATTTATGTGGGGGTATTCATGTAATTGAAGATTCATATTTTAAGAGGGCAACTTCATCCTAATGAGCCATTGGAATTTTATACTGTTGATGAAGACCAAGATAACTTCAAAATGTATTTGATCACTGTTATTGTAAGAGCGATACTCATAATAAAGTTGAAGTATTTTCTTTGTGTCCTAGATCTGCCCGAAATTGAATAAGGGGGTCTTAGGAACAACATGCATTGTGTGCAATGACAAATGACTCCTTGAATGTTTTCATAGTGTTTTGTGTCTAGTTTTGACACTACGCTTATAATTTATTGTACAACTATACACGCATGAAATACACAACAAGTTAATGTAAGCACATAATTAATGACAGTGAAGCACATACATTGAAGTACGAGTAATCAAGCAACGACGAAGATATCAAATTGGAAATAACATCAACATTTCACACATCAATCTCATAATAAAGGTCTCAAAGCATCATCAAATTTGAAGATCAACTCAACTTTGAAATCAACATTCATTGTAAACTTGCAAATAGTATTTTTTGTAAGTAATCAAGCTCAACATGGAATATTTTTTATAAGTTTCAAATCAAATCTAAGTTGAATCACATTGTAATTTTTGGGTTCATTCTCGACTGAACCTGACACCCTCTATTTTTTAAGTCCAAATTCCACTTGTTGTGCATGTGAATCAATCATTGTAATACTTTGGGATGCATTTTCGGTGGTAACTGACATCGTCAACTTCATGGAAGCAAGCTCAAGTGAGAATTAAAGTATAAGCGAGTGAGTTCTTGGAAACAAATTCAAACGAGTACAAGCGAGCGTGAAAAAAAATAAAGAGATAGTGAAGTTAAAGTGAGCGGGTTACTAATGGAGCAAAGTTGAGAATTACTAGAGTTACTGAACACTGTAATAATCAGTGTTGAAGACAACATAGTCATACTTCACAAATATATTCTTCAATCAATGCTAACTTTTTTGCAAGTGACAGAAGCTAAAGTTAGAGTTCTTCAAGATCAATCCCAACTATTGAATAATGAGTTGATAGATCTCAAAAATCAACTGCGAGTGAAGTGCTCTGAACTATTTTTTGTTCAGAACAACCCTCTCTATGATGATGATGATGATTTTGATCAACAGTAAGTGAAGGAGAACCTCAAGAAGCCAAATTAAGAAGCATCTTCCAATGAAGATGAATCGCAAGAAGAAGATTCCAAAGCACAAAGTGATACAAAAAGTATAAGTAAAATTAACGTTGAAGCACGCCATCAAGTACAAATGTTTTTTTCAAAGGCCATCATTAGACCTTGGGAAGAAATAAGCCACAAAAAGCATATAACGAGACTTGGATATGACAAGGAAGTTACCTTTCATATTCCTGATTATTCCAAACCAATCAAGTTCAAAAGTCCTAGATTCCTTCAAGAAGATTCACCTTCACCTGTTCAATTTCAACATCCGAATGCATAGTTCCAACATTATAATCGAGTTGGTCACATGGGGAATTAGTGTTTTGATCTCCATCCTTTCCAGCCTTGTGGAAAACATAACCATTCTTCAGAAATATGTTCAACACTGAAGACACCTACAAGATTAACTACGAGTCGATCGATCCTTGGCAGTGGTCATCAACAACCAAGAGATTATATAAGTCTTACCATAGAATTCAATCTCGATTAAAGACCAATCTTCCAGCACATAGAATTTCATGGAATTTTTGTACCTCAAATAATTGGTCCGCTTATGGCGTAGATTTTAATAATGTCCCTCATGGGATGAGATAACATGTGGTTATTTCCACATGCCCACTTTTTGTTGTACACAAATGGAGTAAGTATGGTACTCTCTTGATCCCATAGGGGGGAGTACAATAATGTAACTATTTTGTACCTTAAGTGGGGGAGTTCAAAAATCAAGTGAATATGGTTCATTAAACCACTTGTGGCCTCTCCTTTTAGATGACAAAGGGGGGAATTGATGATGGAATTGCAGATGGTAGTCAGAATAAAAGATTCAACAACAAATATGCCATATGGGCATGAAATTTTCAATATGGGAGACTGCAGTCTATAGATGGAAGACTCACAGAATGATGGTTCAATATTGAATCATACATAGAGATGCTGATTTTGAGAGAAATGATGTGGACATTTGGTTCACCTAGATGGTCATTGGATCTAGCAAAGGACATATGGATCCTTCTATATTGCAACTTGGCATTGATTGAGTTGTCTAGAATTTTCATGGATGTGTCATATTTGTAGTTGATTCAATTCTCTTGGTTCAATTTCATCATATTAGAGTTCACATCAGTGAAGAAATTATTGGAATTCTGGCTCACATGATTACACAACGAGATTTTCTATATTTCTCAGCATCCAGATTTAGCAGTTTTTTAGGTAGTTCTTCATTGTGGCTCAGCTCAGGAGTTTTAGCATGAAGCCATGGAGATATACCAACTTATGCACATGATTTTTTGGTATTTGTTTTTGGACTTATTGTTAAGGGGGGGAATGTTATCCTCTTTCTCATGTACAATCATTAAGTCCTAGTATACCACCTTTATGTATTTCACATAACTAGGATATAGTTGTTATCCTAAGTGATTTTTTAGATTCCTACTTTGCCTCCTCCTACTTTATCTCTTGATGAGGTGTCGAGGTGAGAGTAATTGAGGTGGTTTTATTGTTGTATTATATATTTGTATCATTGAATGAATACAATGTACATGATATGGATTTAGGCATTTTCGGCCAAACTTCTTGTCTTAATATTATTGTGCTAAATTTCTTCACACATAATTGAACTTTTTCCTCTGCCAATGACCTCTGTATGAACTGAAATTATCTAAGTTCCTCCTTATTCATTTAAGAACTTAACACGTTCTTCAGTATTCTCAAGATATTTCTCAACTTATTTGCAAACAATCACACCACATACCACTTCACATTCTTCTTTGCATTCCATTCTTGTCTCTGATTTTCCTCAATCTTGTTTTGTAGTAGTTGTATTATGTTATTGAGTTGTGTCTTAAACTCAAACATTTCCATGTCAATATCTTCTTGACTCATTCTTATCCTTATGCCATTATCTTTGCCATCTTCCTTTCCTCTATAGTGGATTCTCTCTGAACCTTCATAATGACCATCAATAGTCATCTTCACCTCTCCTTTTCTGAACTTCACCATGTTCATTATGAGCCACATCAAGCCTTTGTAACAAATCTCCTTATCATCTACCTAATACCAACCCAATATTATCTCCTAAGCTTGACCTTTTGCTATAATTTTGGTTTTTCCTCTTAGAACCTTCTGAGATTCTCTGCTCCTCTCTGACTGCTGCACTTGTTCACTTTCCCTTCAAAACTTCTATTGTCCTTCTCACTTCCAATCCTCAGCTAGAATTTTTTACAATGTCCCTTGTTGCAAGGTTGTACCATAGACTTTTCTTCTCTAAGATCTTCACATTCTCTCTATCACAAATCCTCTATAATGTTCATATTGCTTCCTTCTTTGCTACCTACAATCACAATTATTCACAACTAGAGTTAATAACACATCACAAATACCTACAAGATCTATGTGATGATATTGTATTTCACATTCATTTCACTTGAATGGACAGCTCCCTGCTACAATGTCTATACTTGCAGTTTCTCATTACAGTTTCTCATATACTCCTCTATACTTGTTCCCCTTTCAATAAACTCAAACTCTCTGTTGGATGCAATTTTTCTATTTCATAGTTCCATTGTCCTTATTTCCTCATGAAGAATTCTTCTCAAAGACCATTTATAAGCTTAACAATAACATGTAAGATCATTCCTTAGTCTTTAATGAAAACAATTTTTTTTTCTTCTATACTAAAAAATGATGACCTCGCGACTTGATTACCCACATTAGGAGAGTTTAATAAATTAATTTGCACACTCTCAGAATTTGAACTTAAATCTTTTGATGTATTTTGGGAAAATTCCCCTTTTAACATAGCTCTAGATCCTCTATTGAAATATGCACAACAAACTCACCTTGAAATCAATCATGAATTGTTTCTATCTTCTCACACCATGTGTATAGGTCTCCTCCTAATATTGAATCTTGACCTTAACTATAAAATTTAATTACCATCGTCGATCTTACCTTAATCAGTCCATCCAAATTTCATTTCTCCATGAAATGGATTGTCTTCAAATCGAACGGTCGTGATTTTATTGCGATTTAATAAAATAGTCAGATATAGTTCTCGAAACTCCAGTTTCAGACTCTTATTAGGTTGCAACACTTCGAAATCAGACTCCTATGAACTACCTCTTCTTTCAGACTCCAAGAATCTAACAATATCCACTATCGATAGTTCAATTTCTACAATCATAATTTCTTAACCTTATCTTTCACTAAGTCTCCAGGTCTTCATCGCATGACTTATATGTGTCTGCCACATGTCATATTCACATTCATGGATCCAATTGTCATGTGTCCACTTCACGATCATGGATGCCAATTTCCATGTATCTTTGTCGTTGCAACATGTCTCTCTACTAGCCATCAATCTATATTACTCTGAATAGATATCATTCGTTAATCTAAGATATGTTAAATTGATCTTATTCGTGGCTAGACACTACCCTGAATTGATCCTGACTGTCATTTAGAGTTATACTTCTCTCCTTTCAAACCTCTGAATTCCCACTCTAATATTGTCACATGGACTCGTTGATGAACATTGATCTCCTCATATCGGGGGTTATTGGCAATAGATATTTGGAATAATCATTCTATGGTTGGGTGGAACGTCCATCCCAAACAGCTAGTTGCACAACTGTTTGCAAAAGATAAGTGGTTTATCTTGTTGATGTGTTATTTTTATGTGTATAATTGTTGTGCATGAACTTTGTGTATAATATTAATTATATGTTGTTGTGTTTGAGATACTGGATGCATTTCATGATCATTTTAGCAGGCTATAGATGCATATAAATAATGGTAATGAGTTGGCAATTAAAGTTGGTTGTAATTCATAGTTGTAAGCTATAGGAAATCAATTAGTTAGCATAAATTTCATTTTTATGAGTATTCCACACTGTAATGTTCCTTAGTTGGGCTAAGGGACATTACATCTATCAAAGGATATGTTCTATATAATAGCCATGATCGTCGCCAAAAGAATATAGAATAATTGATTTTAAATTAGCAATACCTTTACTTCTTGGACTCTGATTTGAGTGATTTTTTTTATAAGAAGTCGTGTATTTTTTTCGAAGGTATTCGTATGTACAAATTTTTTTCTTCACATTCTACAAAAAATGATTAAGAAATGGAACTCAATTTCATGTACCTATTTTCCCCTTTGAATATATACAAAAAAGAAAGAAACAAAATTCCATTTTTTCCCAACAAAGAGCTCTAATACCACATTTTATGATGTTTAAACTTTAAAACCAATTCATGTACAATACATGAAAATAAAATAGAAGTACCCATTTACTTTGTATATAAATATATGCTTAAGGTATTGTAACACCTTACAATGATCATTTTATCGAAGGATAGTGTAACGACCTCATCGTTACGACGACGAACCTCATATAACAAGTAAATTTTTTATTTTTTTTTAAGTGTGTGTGTGCACGTGTACAAGGGAAATAAACACATTCGACTCTGCATCGCCACCCGACAACGAACAAGATGCAGACCATGATGAACACAACAAGATGACCTAATATGTACATCAAGCAACTGCATGCATTTAATGACGATCAATCGACAAATAAGTAAGACTGACTACCTGCCCGTCCTACCCTGCAATGGTTAGGACCTCCAAGACACATAAGCAACGCTCAAGCCTAGGTTCCCATAGATTTTAACCATTTAAGGTCTCAGGGTTGGCGACTGTTCTGAGGAGCATGGAGGTGTCTACATCCCGCCCGACACAAGAAGACCCAACTAATATGCTAAGTCAACAATGAGTGTGCATGAGTAAAAGTCATCTCATAAAGAATAATAAATCAAGAGCGGTATTTACATTTCAATCTCAGGCAGCTTAAATCTATAACTTGTTTTAAGTAAATATTCTAGAGGTATGCAAAGAGAAGCTACAATTACATTATTCATTACGTGAACCCAAAAGAACTCAATCATCTTAAGCAATACATGAATTTTGACAAAATTTTACATTTTTTGTCCATGGCATGAAACTAATAAAACCATTCTTGAAATAAATAATAAGTAGTCACATGATGGTGCAAGGATAAGAGTATGTACAATGCTCCGAGATAAAGGTGTTACCCATCATTACAATTGAATAGTCCATTACTACGGTCCCCATTTTAAAGATTTTATTTACAACCCTTAAGAGTTGGTTAGTAATAAAATTCCATTCACATAACCCTCAAGATTCAATCACATAAATTCTTCTACAATTCTTCACCCTTAGGCAAATATTCTAATAAATAAAGAGTCAACACAAAAATTAATGTTAACCTAAACCCTTAGATTACTAACTCTCAACTCTGGTGAACCTTCATCAGGGTTGCGAACAAGGATTTACAATCTGACGGCAGGTCAATTCAAAGGTCGCCAATTTCAGCTTTATACTAATCTGAAGCAACAATTTACAATGCCAATAAGACAACCAAGTTAATTTAATTGAACTTCACGAACGTACTAAATTAAAGATTAACAATATGTAAATTGATACCAGCTTCATTGTAACATTATATTTGACACTATTAGCAATGGTAGTTTACAGTGCGCTAACCTACAATATTAGCAGCATAAAGAAAACATGTCGATCACTACATTTGTTGTCCAAATAAACCCAACAAGGATAGATAAAGGAAAGGGTTAAGGTTGAAGGCGTACACAGGTATGGCTATCGAAAAGAGACGCTCAGATCCAGGCGTAGCCTTCGGCAACTTTTAGCTTTGACACAAAAATAAAAGCAAGGCAAACAGCTCAGGCACGGGGTGGATTTTGTCCAAACAGCAAGGCGAATAGGTGGAGGATTGGTTCTGAGCGTTTAAGGTTCTGAAAATCTACTGTCCAAAAACAAAGAACGTGCCAAACTAAAAGGGTTACAGCCTTAACCACTGTCACATCAAAAGGTAAAGTTCACTGTTGTCTGCCTTAAAGGGATTACGGCTTTGAGAAATTCTACCTGGAGATAGCAACATGGAGTTCTTAAGGTACAGAATCATGTGGGTAACCTCTGCCCAATCTCAAAGAAATACAAACAGAAATGCAGAGATTACGTGCTTTGAAAACGCGTTGGTATATCCTCCACCAAATCGCATGGACTCACAGCCCAAAAATGTAGAGATTACAAACAAAAAAAATGGAAATTAAGTGGTTTGGAAAACGTGGGTGTATCCTCCACCAAATCGCAAGGAATCACAACCCAAAAATGCAGACAATACAAACATAGGGCACAACTATAGATCGCCCAGAAATATAAAATCTAGATTCTCCATTTTAAAAAAAAAGCATAGAGATTGTTACTTAAAATACATCATCGCTGACAGCAAGAAAAAACACAGTTAGGGAAGTAAAAATTTGGTCTGGGAGCGAAGAAACCAAGGCTAACTCACTAGATAAATCAGCCAGCGCAAATTAAAAGAGATGTTGAGCATGAGAAGGGCATGGCTGCAATCAATTGTTTTCAAGGCACACTAAATTGCCTAATAAGAAATACCGAATCGAAGAAAGAGATTGCAGGCCGAGAGTAAAAGTAATCACATTTTAATTCGCCAGAAAACAAATAATCACATTTTAATTTACCAGAATCATCAATACAGAGTTAAATTACCCCTGCATAGATAAGACGCAGTCGAAAATGTAAATCGAAGAGCATGGTGAGAGCAGCGCAAGGGTCACAGTCAACACCACGGGGAGATCAATCAAGCAATGGATCAGCCAGGTTATAAAATTTCAATCATAAAACTACACCAATAGTTTCCTACTCAATACTCCGACAGATCCAAAACATACATCCTACAACATTCTATCAATCAACATAAATGCGTACCGTTGCCTGTTCACCTACTCCGAGTGTCGTCCACGTGCTTTGTGCCGCTTCCGCTCGTCAACTGTCGAGACTACACTGGTACCTCCCAGCCAACCCTAGGGGTACTATGCTTACCCCTTATCCCCCTGAGACACAAAGGGGACACACACTATCCAGATGGTACGTCTAGCTCCCAGCTCACCTCTCAAGGCTGAGCTACCACTCCTCTCCGAGGTGGGAAATCCCAACTCCTCACAAGCAAATCAATCAAGTCACTAATCCAACAGCATAATGTTACACTAATAATCGATTCCCTACTTCCTCCTCCTTCCTCTCTTTTATAGAGTTTTAGAACTTCCCAACTTTCCCTAAATCTCTTTTAATTTAAGTTTTAATGAAAATCTTCTAAAAATTCTCCATCGTACAAGTGTCATTCATCCCCTACTTTCCTCCAGAAATTATTTTCTTTAATTTATTAATTGTCTCATTTCCCTCACCCACCTAGATTTACTCCTAAATTTACTCCTAGGTGTCCCTAGATTCCCTTACAGGTTTTAAATACTTTCCCTAAAATGAAGTTGCTAATTTAGTTCAATTTAGAAGGTTCTTAATTGTTGATTCTTTACTAAGTTGACCTCGCTTTTTACCATAAGTTCCCCTCTTTCCCTTATTAAGTTACCTCCATTCCCTAGTTTCCTAAATGTTATAATTTCTTCTTTCCCCTTTTTATTAGAGCCAAAATGGCAGTTGCGCAATTTACCCTCTTTTCCTTTTATTATTAATTTAATATCTTTTTACACTTTCCCAAGTTAAATAATTAAATTCTTCTTTACCCCCCCTTTTTTTTCACATATTTTATTTAAGTTTTTACTCTCTTCATTTTACCCAAAAATTTATGAATTCCACAATTATTACTTAAGTGGTTTTTATTTTAAACTTTATTAGTTTGTTTTTAGAGAGATAATTTCTTACAGGTAGACAAAATTTTACCCCTAGCAAAGTTTCAGACTTAGGACTTAGATTTTGAACTGGACGACATTTAATTACGGAAGTTGTCTTTTAAAAATTTCTTAATGTGTTGTCTGTCTTAGGGCCATCTAGGTTCCTTCCTTTTATTATCATCAACGTGACGTGCCCTTCAAGACGCACTACGTGCTCCAAGGGTTCCACTCTTCTCTTTTGTTTCTTTTGCACAACATGCCCTTCAGGACACACCACATGCTCCAAGGGTACCACTCTCCCTTTTGTTTCTTTTGCGCGATGTGCCCTTCAGGATGCACCATGTGCTCCAAGGGTGCCACTCGCTTCTTCACTGATTGGTAGACATCAATAACCCTTGGAGTCAACACTCCACCAGGTGAACTTGTGGGAGACTAAGGGATTCTAAGGAATAAGGCCCCCATCTTATTGTGCACCCCTTAGAATCATCGCGATCGACTATCGCAGTCTACCCTCATGGCATCGTGGGTTGTCTCGAACTAGGTAATCATTAACCTACAGTTCGAGCCACGGCGTGAGTGCTAGTAGGCTGTGGTAGGGCTGTTGTCCACACCTATCCCTCAACCTCTCTGGTAGTCATGTGTGTGGACCCTTTACTCCATATGTGAGTCTGATCGGCAAGCTATTGTCAGCCTGCATCATCAATAATCGTGTCAGAACATGTCCACATCATATCATCTAATCAATGTACTAAAATCATAGTAAAACAATCAAACCCCAATAGCACACTCCCTAACTCGATCCGGAGTCCAAGGGGTTTTGTCGATGCCTCTGCATCCTCAAGGTCCAAAACCCTGCACACTCAGTAAAACCGAGTCAATAGCACTTGTTTATGTCAATGCAACAAAACATCATGTCATCTATCATAACACATCATAATCAAGGACAATTATTTTAATATCAAAATAGTCTAGATCACTTGCGAGCAAGTGTCCTCAAAGAATAAATTTTCTCAGTGCGCCAGAACCAGATGTTACATACACCCTGTCTTGGTCTAAACTTCGTCCCAAAGTTTCTCAGTATAAATGCCGAAATAAGTATATCACAGTATCATATGTCTATCTATCAAACAAAAATGGAAACTGTTGGCGCATATCATATACATCCTCCCAGGTCATCGAGTGCGTACTATAATTGTCCCACTGGACCTTGACCTAATCTACCATTCGACGTCGTAATTGTCAAATGTGATGATCTAAGATGCGGACCGGCTTAGCCATGAGCACTCCCTCGTTCTCTACCTGTAAGGAACTCATGTCAATCACATGTGTAGGATCACTAATATAATGTCTCAAAATAGATACATGAAAAACATCGTGCATACGCCTCAAAGAATCAACCAAGGCTAGTCGATAGGCCACGGGCCCCTTTCTCTCCACAATCTCGAAAGGTCCCATGAACCTAGGAGAGAGTTTAGCTCCCTTTCCAAACTTGATCAGACTCTTATGCGGTTTAACCCACAAGAAGACTCAATCATCGACCTCGTAACTATGGTCGACTCGGTGTGCATCGACATAACTCTTCTATCGATCCTGCGCTTCTTTAATCCTTTGTCTTATTGTTTGCACTTTCTCTTCCATTTCTTGGATCGCTTCTGGTCCCACCAAGAACCTATCCTCAAGACGATCCCAACTCAAGGGCATCCGACATGGTTGCCCATAGAGAAACTCGAAAGGCGCCATCTTAATGGTGCTTTGGTAACTGTTGTTGTAAGCGAACTCCACTAGTGGCAAGAATTCTTCCCAACGCTTTTGTTGGTCCATGACGTACATGCGCAACATGTCCTCCAACATTTGGTTCGTCTGTTTGGTGTGTCCGTCAGTCTTTGGGTGATACGCAGTACTAAAGTTAAGTTGGGTTCCCAAAGCCTCTTGGAAACTCGTCCAAAATCATATAGTAAACACCGATCCTCGATCGGATATAATCCTTTTAGGCACGCCATGCAACCTCACAATCTCACTGATGAAAACTCTAGCAATGTCAGGTGCCTGATACGTCATATGCACAGGAATAAAGTGAGCACTCTTCGTCACAGTGTCTACCACTACAAAAATCGAGTCATGTCTCCTTGCCGTTAGTGGCAATCCAACAATGAAATCCATCGAAATAACCTCCCATTTCGATTCTGGAATAGCGTGCGGTTGTAGTAATCCTGTTGGGTGTCTATGTTCAGCCTTTACCTGCTGATGCTCTAGACATCTGGCCACATAGTTGACTATGTCGGCCTTCATTCCCCTCCAGAAGAATAAGGGTTTAAGATCTACCCTCATCTTCGTGACTCCCAGGTGAGCTATGTAAACTGCTCTATCAGCCTCGCTCAGGATCAACATCCTCAACTCGTCATTTGGCAGTACGTAAATCTGACTTTTAAACCTCAATAACCCATCGCTATCAAAATAAAATCCCTCATATCATGGTACCATCATTGTGTTTTGTCCGATAAAACCCTCGACCTCTTTGTACTAGTCGTCATCACGCTATAAAGTTAGAATCTTTTCACGTAGATTCTTTTGAAGAGGCAACACCAAAAAGATACGTGGCCTCCAACTCAAAGCATCCACCACTCAGTTCACTATTCCCTTTATGTAAGTAATCTCAAAGTCGTACTCGCTAAGAAATTCTGACCAACGTCATTGTCGCATCAGGTCACTTTGCGTAAAAATGTGTTGTAGTCCACAATGATCATTCCTTAGTTCAAATTTTCGTCCAACCAGGTAGTGTCTCCAAACCTTCAAGGCATAAACGATGGCTAATAACTCCAAATCGTGTGTTGTGTAGTTCTCCTCATGCCTTCTCAATTTCCTCGAAATGTAAGCAATTACTCGTTCGTCTTGCATCAAGACTCCGCCTAAACCTTCCTTGGATGCATCTGTGCATACCAAGAAGTCCGCGTCCATGTCAGGGACCTTTAGTATCGGCGTTGTCATCAACAACTCTTTAAGCCTCCAAAATTCTTCCGCGCATTTCTCGTTCCAAACAAACTTCTTGTTTTTCTTCTGCAATTCCGTGATCGGATTTGTTGTCTTTGAAAATCCCTCAACAAACCATCGATAGTATCTTCTAAACCCATAAAGCTACGCACTTCTGTGACATTCGTCGGTGCAGGCCATTCCATAATAGCCTCGACCTTGGCTGGATCCATGGCGATGCCTTCGCCGGAGATGATATGCCCTAAGTAGTGAATCCACGATTGATAGAAAGAGCATTTGGACAACTTACCATACAATTTGTGCTCTCGCAGACACTATAGTACCAAGTGCAAGTGCTCGTCATGCTCCTCCGTCGTCCGAGAGTAGATAAAAATATCGTCAATGAACACTTGGACGAACTTGTCCAAATACTTGCGGAACACCCCATTCATCAAACTCATAAATACCCCTGGGGCATTTGTCAGTCCAAACGGTAAACAATAAACTCGTAATGTCCAAACCTCGTCTTAAAGGCAGTCTTAGGAACGTCATCCTCCTTGATCTGTAACAGGTGATACCCTGATCACAAATCGATCTTGGATAACATCGTCGCACCCTTCATTTGATCGAACAGATCATCAATTCTCAGCAAGGAATATTGATTCTTGATTGTAGCCTTGTTCAGTTGATGGTAGTCAATGCAAAGCCTCCACAATCTGTCCTTCTTTCGTATGAAAATAACAGGTGCACCCCACAGTGACACACTAGGATGTATCAGTCCTAGGTCCAACAACTCCTTCAGTTGCATTTTCAACTCTTGCAACTCCAGGGTCGACATTGTTAATGTTTATGCCATTATTATAGTTCTTTGCATTTCAATAGATAAGAGAATCATAAGAACAAGATCACTGAGAAATACACATTCACAAGAGACACAACATTTATTATGGGAAACCCTATAGGGGAAGAAAACCCAACAAAACTTCCTTATCATAAATAGCTTAAACAATGTTCAAGAGATAACTCAAACCAATACAGATATTCCTCCCCAAAAGATGTGTCACTCTTCTCCCTCTCTCCAACTGGTAATTGCAGCTTGCCTCATAAGAGAATGAGCAAGTGATTTGTGTGTTAGAAGTGAGGCACTAGCCTCTTATTTATACAAGACTGGCACGTGTGAAGGGGTGTCACTGGCAGGGCTGACCTCTCACTCTGGGTCGGTAAACCCACCTTTAATTAATTCTGGGTCTTCAATAATAATTGTTGGGGTCAACTTCTTATTTTGCCCTTTATAATTTTCTGATCACCAATCCGCAAAAGGGGATTTGGTCCTTATACAATTACCGACATGATTAATCCACAATGGGGATTAATCCTAATAATAAAATAACAATAATAATAATAATGCTCTTCACAGTTACATTATTTCAACACTCCCCCTTAACAAGAAGGGTATTATTCATCAGCATCGTCAAGAGAGGTCTGCATCATCAGTGGCATCAAGAGGACAATATCATCAATATCATCTTGAAACATTGGCTAGCACATTTATGAGTCATCGAAAGTTTTCTTCATCGAAAGCATCATCATTCTCGAAAGAATGCCATCATCATCTACATCAATATGTATCAATAAAATGATACCTCATCATAGCACTAGGCTGGCACATCACAGTACTACACTGGCTCAATGTCACAGTGGTTAAGCTGGTAGCTCAGTGCCAGTCACATCTTGCTTTACGTCTAAGAACTAGGTTAGAAGCAAGGAACATCATCATCTCGCTTTATGTCTAACAACTAGGTCAGAAGTGAGGAATCACAACGTCATGCTTTACGTCTAACAACTAGGCCAAAAGCATGACTCATCTTGCTTTACGTCTAACAACGAGGTCAGAAGCAAGGAACACATCAACATCTCGCTTTACATCTAACAACGAGGTCAGAAGCGAGGAATCATCTTGCTTTACGTCTAACAATGAGGTCAGAAGTGAGGAATCATCTTGCTTTACATCTAACAACTAGGTTAGAAGCAAGGAATCAATGGCGTCATTCTTTACGTCTAACAACTAGGTCAGAAGCATGACTCATCTTGCTTTATGTCTAACAGCGAGGTCAGAAGCAAGCATCACACAACGTCATGCTTTACGTCTAACAGTGAGGTCAGAAGCATGACTCATCTTGCTTTACATCTAACAATGAGGTCAGAAGCAAGGATCACACAACGTCATACTTTACGTCTAACAGCAAGGTCAGAAGCATGACTCATCTTGCTTTATGTCTAATAGGGAGGTCAGAAGCAAGGAATCAATATACTCCCCCTTTCAGGGAGGGTTCTTTCGGACTATACCAAGCTTATCTCGAAAGTGTTCAAACTTTACATGAGATAGAGGCTTAGTCAACACGTCAAAAACATGTTCATCCGTGCTAATGTACGTGAGCTTCAAGGCTCCTCTCTATACCATGTCACGGATGAAATGATAGCAGATCTCTATGTGCTTCGACCTATCGTGGAACACAAGATTCTCTATCATTTTATTGCAGCTTTGATTGTCACATAGAATCGCGGTTGCTCTCATCTCTAAATCAAATAGGCCTGTCAGCAACTTTTGAAGCCATATAGCTTCGCAGCTAGCAGAACATGCAGCAATGTACTCTACTTCTGCTGCTGAGAGAAATACTGGATTGCTTCCTACTCTACCACGAGATCATAGCTGATCCCAAACTGAAACAACATTTGGAAGTGCTTTTTCTGTCTGCAACACTTCCTGCCCAATCTACATCAGTATATCCACTCAATGTGAAGTCATGATCTCCATCATAGCTAAGACCATAATCCATTGTACCTTTAAAGTACCTCATCACATGTTTTGCAGCCACTAGGTGAACACGTCTGGGCTCTACCTGAAACTAACTCAAGGTGTTCACTGCAAAACAAATGTCTGGTTTGGTGTTCGTCAGGTACATCAATGATCCAATAATCTGTCTGTATAGTGTGGCATCTATCAAATATAACGAAGTATCGACCAACAATTTCAGCTTTTCTTCCATGGGAGTATTCATGGACTTGCATTCTAGCATGCTGAATCTATTTAAGATTTCGACCGTGTACTTCCCCTGGTTAAGGAAGATTCTTTCCAGACTCTGTCTACCTCAAGACCTAAGAAGTAATGCATTAGGCCAAGGTCTTTCATTTCAAATTCTGTGGCAAGTCTTTGTTTACATTTAGTGATGAGCTTTTCTTCTCCAGTTAAGAATAAGTCATCCATGTACAATAGTAATATTACTAGTTCATTATCCATGATCTTGAAGTAGAGATTTGAATTTGCTTTACTCTTGGTAAAGCCTAAGCTTGTCAAGAAACTATCTATACGGCCATACCAAACTCTGGGAGCTTGCTTCAATCCGTAGAAGGCTTTCTTCAATCGGCAGACATGAGACTTCCTATCTTCAACCTCAAATCCTTGGGGTTGCTCTATATACACTTCCTCTTCGATAACACCATTCAGGAAAGTTGTCTTCACATCCATTTGGTGTAGCTTCCATTTTATCTTGGCAGCAAGAGCTATAATGGTTCTGATCAAAGTGTATCTGGCCACAGGAGTGAATGTCTCTTCATAGTCAATACCTTCCTTCTGGGAAAAGCCACGAGTGACAAATCTTGCTTTATATTTCTCAATACTTCCATCAACAACATGTTTTATTTTGAAGAGCCATTTTGATGATACCACATCCTTACTTTTTGGTCTGGGAACTATTTCCCATACATCATTCTTTATTATGGATTGGTATTCCTCTATCATGGCCTCTGCCCATTCCTTCTTCTGGATGGCCTCTTCAAAGCATGCAGGTTCTTCATCAAGTAGATTGCACATCAAAGCCATGTAACTGGAGAATGGCTTTGGTCTTTTCACCTGTCTCGTGGTTCCTTTTGGAACACCATACTTCTCTCCATCTTGAATAATCTCTCTTGCCCAAGAAGGCTTTCTTTTATGGGAAAAGTTCATTTGAGGAGGTTCTTGAACTTCTGTTATATCATGATCTTCAAGAGTCTCCTCATCAGGGGAAGCTATGACTTCCCTTACAGGTTCTACAGCTCTGGGAACTTCCCTCATGGATTCTGTCATCCTAGGATTTACAGGTTCCTCTTCATACATTTCTTCAAGCTGGCATCTTCTTGATTTCTTAAGTGCTACTTCTTCATCAAAGGTCATGTCCCTGTTGATCTCAATATGGCATTGACCAGGTATGTAGATTCTAAAGGACTTGGATACCTCACAGTATCCCACAAATATTCCCTTCTTTCCGGAGGGTTCCAGCTTGTTTCTTTTCTCTTTCAGTATATGGATAAACACTAGACAGCCAAATATTTTGAGATGGCTTACCTCTGGCTTCTTTCTGGTGAACATTTCTTGTGGGGTTTTGAACCCAAGTGCACTATGGGATAATTTGTTTTGGACATAAACAAATGCCATTGCTGCTTCCACCCATAAGCACATAGGAAGATCTTGATCGTGAATCATGGTCTTCACAGCTTCCATAATTGTTATGTTCTTCCTTTCAGCTGCACCGTTTTGTTAAGGATTATAGGGAGTAGTGAGTTCCCTCTTTATCCTGAAATCTCTACAGAATTTTGTGAACTCCTTCGAGGTATATTCTCCTCCATTATCTGACCTGAGTATCTTAATATTTCTTTTAGAAATATTCTCTATCAAGGCTTTGAATTCCGTGAATTTACTGAATACTTCATCTTTAGATTTTAAGAAATATATCTAGGTCTTATGAGAATAATAATCAATAAATGATACATAGTATGCATACCCGCTAATGGAGGATGATGGCATTGGGCCACACACGTTTGAATGGATGAGTTCCAATGCCCCTTCTACTTTGATGTCCCTCTTTGGAAAAGGGTTCTTGATGTTCTTCCCTTGTGCACATCCATTACATATGCCTTCCTGATCAACCTTGAGTTCTGGTAAACCTGTGACAACTTTGTATATGTATGGTAGCGCCTTGTAGTTGATGTGGGCCAATCTTCTATGCCAAAGTTCGCATGAGTTTTTGATGGCATGGGTCATGGAAGTTTCTGGGTGACCCTTCAGCTTATATAAACCATTTTCTTCACTTCCGATGACGATTGCTTAATTTAAGGTTTCTCCCTTAGCCTACATAAGAACTTCTCCATCTATGAAGGAAACTCTATAGCCTTTCTTGTCTAAATCTGATATGGAGAGTAAGTTCTTCTTTAGGCCTGATACATAGAGTACATCCTTCATTGTTATTGAGTTTTTTGAATCTAGCTTGTAGTTTGATTCTCCTTCCTCATTTTGTATGAGTAGCTAGGGCTTGATCATCGTCCCTTGCTAGTAGTGCTTCACGGTTGGCTACCCTTGTCTCTTCTTGGGTGCATTCTTCCCATAGGCTCTCAAACTGTAGTTTCTCCTTTCTGCCACATACTGACTGGATGAAAGCATCCCAAGGTATTGCGAGACCATTTAGGGAATTTATTAAAAATTCATCTTCGTCGATGGTGTCTCCAATCACTTGCAACTGTTCTTTTATTTCAGAGATTCGGGAGAAATATTCTTGAATCATTTCTCCTTTCTGCATCTTGGTATTCTTCAATTGAGTTCTTAGATTCATCTTTCGATTGATGTTCTTTCCTTCATATAGTTTTCTTAGAGCATCAAACATCTCCTTCAGAGTTTTCTTTGACGATACATACGGGATCAGGTGGTCTTTGATTGAATCTGCAATGATTCTTTGAGCTCTGATTGAGTCCTTCTGATGCTTCGCTTTCTCTACGGAATCTTCAGGTTCCTCCACTTCTTCTTTGATAAATCTTGATAGGTCATTCTCTGCAAGGATCAGACCAATCCTATACTTCTAGGCATGGAAGTTGTCTATGCCTTCTAATTTCTCAACAAGCTTTGTGCTTGCAGACATCTTGTACTTGCGGCAACAAAAATAACCAAAAATTGAAAATGCTCAAAATCAAATTTTGACTTTACCAGGAAGTGCGCTTGCTGAGGCGAGTAGCCTAGTGTCCTCGGATATGAGAAAATCCAATTTTTACCCGTCAAATCTGATCTGTAGATTTATGGACTGTGCTTCTGGTACTTCTGGTACCCAGGTACTTCTGGTACTTCTGGTAGTTCGGGTACTTTTGTGAAACTAGGGTTTCACTTTCCGAGAGATCCAGCCACTAAAAAGGTGCGCTCTAGGTGCCAAATTGATCCTTGGGGGAGGGCGCAACTTTTTAGGAGGTTAGGGAACTGAAAAGAGATACTTTTTCAAAACCCTAATTTGAAGGTGCTGCAGCAATGACATTTTTCTCTTGCAAATAGTGTTTCCTTCAGGTTGGCCTTATACCATGTTAATGTTTATGTCATTATTATAGTTCTTTGCATTTCAATAGATAAGAGCATCATAAGAACAAGATCACTGAGAAATACACATTCATAAGAGACACAACATTTATCCTGGGAAACCCTCTAGGGGAAGAAAACCCAGCAAAACTTCCTTATCATAAATAGCTTAAGCAATGTTCAAGAGATAACTCAAACCAATACAGATATTCCTCCCCAAAATATGTGCCACTCTTCTCCCTCTCTCCAATTGGTAATTGCAGCTTGCCTCATAAGAGAAGGAGCAAGTGAGTTGTGTGTTAGAAGTGAGGTGCTAGCCTCTTATTTATACAAGACTGGCACATGTGAAGGGGTTTCACTGGTAGGGCCGACCTCTCACTCTGGGTGGGTAAACCCACCTTTAATTAATTCTGGGTCTTCAATAATAACTGTTCGGGCTGACTTCTTATTCTGCCCTTTATAATTGTCCAATGACCAATCCGCAAAAGGGGATTTGGTTCTTATACAATTACTGACATGATTAATCCACAATGGGTATTAATCCTAATAATAAAATAACAATAATAATAAGAATGCTCTTCGCAGCTGCATTATTTCAACAGACATCCGATAAGGCGTTCTTGCTATCGGTTTGGTCCCCAGTTTCAGGTCTATGGTAAACTCCAATTCCCTTTCTGGTGGCATCCCAGGTAACTCCTCTGGAAATACATCTACAAACTCCTTCACCACTGGAAGGTGTTCTAGACCTTCTGCTACTCCCTTCTCGTTTAGCACAAGGATCACATAAAGCTTGCACGCCTTGCGCATACTCTTCCGTAACTGTAAGGAAGAGATGAACCACAGGGAAACTCCCTGGTTCCATCCTACAATCACATGTCTTTGTCCCTCGTCATCGACCAAGCTCAACCATTTTGTCTTATAGTTGAGTATCGCCTCATGCAATTCCAACCAATCCATACCAATTACGACATCATAAGATCCTAATATTGTGACGTACAAGTTGACCCTCATGAAAAACTCTCCTAGGTTAAGGACACAGCCCGTAACCTTTCCTCCACCCTTCTGTTTGGCTCCCGAAGCCATCTCTACGAAGCTAAACTCGTCATGTTTGACTGCCTTTACCTTAATCCTTTTTAGCGATGCACCAGAAATGAAACTCTCGGTAGCACCGGGATCTATCAAAATACTAAGGGTCTAGTCAGCAATAGTACCTGTTGTCTCAAGCACAGTCAACAGGTGCTTTTCCTGGTGGTTATTAACCGCTGCATGAATCCGATGGGCCTTGCCCATATCTCCCACGGTAGTGGGTCCTGCTGATCCGGACTCTCTGGTCCTCTCCAAAGGACAGTCGTGATGGTAGTGTGGCTCCCCACATGTCCAACACCCCTTCTTCGGCCCAGTAGTCCTGGTACCCGAAGTAGAATATGACGGCCCACCAGCCTAGAACCCTAGTGTGTTCTACTGAACATGCCTAAACTGTTGTTGTTGATGCAGTGGTCCCCGATAAGGTGTCCGCTGCTGAGGCTGTGGTCGCCGGGGTGTAGTGAAAGTGGATCCCCTCTGGAAGCCACGATATCCCAACGTATGTCTCGCTGGTGTCTGGTGCTACTATGTTCCAGATGGGACCTACCTTGCTGGTCTCGCTAGAGTCCTGGTCTGACCCCCACTGATAAGCTCCTCCTCTGCTATGAGGGCCTTCTGGACGACATCGTGCAAGGTTTGAGGCATCAAAATCATAACCTTTGCATGCAAGCTTCCATTAAGGCCGAATACGAACCTGTTAACCTTAAGTTTCTCTGTGTTAAGGTGCAGAGCATACCAGAGTAGCTCCATAAAATGTTCCTCGTACTCGAGCACCGTACGACCTCCCTATCATAAGGCGTTGAACTCATTGAGCTGACGCTCAATGAATTCCTCTGAAAGGTACCTCTCTCGAAACGATTCCTCAAACAGTTCCCATGACACGTCTTCGATGACCATGTTCAGCTGCGGTAGGAGCGTCTTCCACCATAGAAGAGCACTCCCCTTCAGTTGAAAGACCTCCATGCAGACCTTCATGTTGGAGGTATAATCACGAAGTGCGAAGCACATCACCATGTTATCCAACCATGCCTCGGTGGCTGCGCCATCTGGGGCACCAAATAACTCGAGAAATTTAACTTTCTCGAGTTCACGGTGAATGCTACTAGTAACAGCCTGTGCGTGTAGCGGAACCTCAGCGGGTGCCGGCGCCCTTGCCTCATCTCTGTCCAAATGGTTGATCAGTGCCTCAGACATGCATTGAAAGGATCTCATCATTCCTATTACATCACCAACTGCTATCTGCTCCTGCCCGAGAACCTACTCGTCTCCCTAGGTGTTAGACCCCTCAGGTGTGGATGCTATTGGAGGTGTCGCACCCCCTCCCCTAGCACCCCGTCATCTGCCTCCATGACTTCCTCTAACCATGATTACCTGCACACACACAATCAACTCGATTAGCAACAGTATAATCAAATCATGTCAATGAAATCCGTAGTGATCCCAAGTCGTGGGTTGAACCTGCTCTGATACCATATGTAACGATCTCCTCGTTGTGATGACGAACCTCATATGACAAGTAAATTTTTTATTTTTATTTTTAGTGTGTGTGCGCGCGTGTACAAGGGAAATAAACACACTCGACTCTGCATCGCCACCTGATGACGAACAAGACATAGACCACGATGAACACAACAATATGACCTAATATGTACATCAAGTAACTGCATGCATTTAACGATGATCAATCGACAAATAAGTAATACTGACTACCTGCCCGTCCTACCTTGCAATGGTTAGGACCTCCAAGACACATCAGCAATGCTCAAGCCCAGGTTCCCATTGATTTTAACCATTTAAGGTCTCAGGGATGGTGACTATTCTGAGGAGCATGGAGGTGTCTACATCCTGCCCGACACAAGCAGACCCAACTAATATGCTAAGTCAACAATGAGTGCACATGAGTAAAAGTCATCTCATAAAGAACAATAAATCAAGAGCGGTATTTACATTTCAATCTCAGGCAACTTAACTCTATAACTTGTTTTAAGGAAATATTCTAGGGGAATGCAAAGAGAAGCTACAATTACATTATTCATTACATGAACCCAAAAGAACTCAATCATCTTAAGCAGTACATGAATTTTGACAAAAATTTACATTACGTGTCCATGGTATGAAACTAATAAAACCATTCTTGAAATAAATAATAAGTAGTCACATGCTGATGCAAGGCTAAGAGCATGTACAATGTTGTAAGATAAAGGTGTTACCCATCATTACAATTGAATAGTCCATTACTATGGTCCCCATTTTAAAGATTTTATTTACAACCGTGAAGAGTTGGTTAGTAATAAAATTCCATTCACATAACCCTCAAGATTCAATCACATAACTTCTTCTACAATTCTTCACCCTTAGGAAAATATTCTAATAAAGAAAGAGTCAACACACAAATTAATGTTAACCTAAACCCTTAGATTACTAACTCTCAACTCTGGTGAACCTTCATCAGGGTTGCGAACAAGGATTTACAATCTGACGGCAGGTCAATTTATAGGTCACCAATTTTAGCTTTATACTAATCTGAAGCAACAATTTACAATGCCAATAAGACAACCATGTTAATTTAATTGAACTTCACGAACGTACTAAATTAAAGATTAACAATACGTAAATTGATACCAGCTTCATTGTAACATTATATTCGACACTATTAGCAATGGTAGTTTACAGTGCGCTAACCTACAATATTAGCAACATAAAGAAAACATGTCGATCACTACATTTGTTGTCCAAATAAACCCAACAAGGATAGATAAAGGAAAGGGTTAAGGCTAAAGGTGTAAACAGGTATGGCTATCTAAAAGAGGCGCTCAGATCCAGGCGCAACCTTCAACAACTTTTAGCTTTTTACCCCAAAATAAAAGCAAGGCAAACAACTCACGCACGGGGTGGATTTTGTCCCAACATCAAGGCGAACAGGTGGAGGATTGGGTCTGAGCGTTTAAGGTTCTGAAAATCTATTGTCCAAAAAGAAAGAACCTGCCAAACTAAAAGGGTTACAGCTTTAACCACTGTCACTTCAAAAGGTAAAGTTTACTATCGTCTTCCTTAAAGGGATTGTGGCTTTGAGAAATTCTGCCTGGAGATAGCAGCATGGAGTTCTTAAGGTACAAAATTGTGTGGGTAACCTCCACCCAATCTCAGAGAGATACAAACAAAAATGCAGAGATTACGTGGTTTGAAAATGCATGGGTATCCTCCACAAAATCGCAAAGATGTACAACCCCCCAAAGCAGAAATTAATTGGTTTGAAAACGCGTGGGTATATCCTCCACCAAATCGCATGGACTCACAACCCAAAAATGCAGAGATTACAAACAAAAAAAACAGAAATTAGGTGGTTTGGAAAACGTGGGTGTATCCTCCACCAAATCGCAAGGACTCACAACCCAAAAACACAGATAATACAAACGTAGGGCACAGTTGTAGATCGCCTAGAAATATAAAATCTAGATTCGTCGTTTAAAAAAAAAGCATATAGATTGTTACTTAAAATACATCATCACTGACAGCAAGAAAAAACATAGTCAGGGAAGTAAAAATTCGGTCTGGGAGCGAAGAAACCAAGGGTAACTCGCCAAATAAATCAACCAGCCCAAATTAAAAGAGATGCAGAGCACAGGAAGGGCATGGCTGCCATCAATTGTTTTCAAGGCACACTAAATCTCCTAATAAGAAATACCAAATCGAAGAAACAGATTGAAGGTCGAGAGTAAAAGTAATCACATTTTAATTCGCCAGAAAATAAATAATCACATTTTAATTTTCCAGAATCATCAATACAGAGTTAAATTATTCCTGCATACATAAGACACAGTCGAAAATGTAAATCAAAGAGCATGGTGAGAGCAGCGCAAGGGTCACAGTCAACACCACAGGGAGATCAATCAAGCAATGGATCAGCCAGGTTATAAAATTTTAGTCATAAAACTACACCAACAGTTTCCTACTCAATACACCAGCAGATCCAAAACATATATACTACAACATTCTATCAATCAACATAAATGTGTACCGTTGCATGTTCGCTCGCCAACCGTCGAGACTACACCGGTACCTCCCAGCCAACGCTAGGGGTACTCTGCTTCCCCCTTAGCCCCTCGAGCCGCAAAGGGGCCACGCACTATCCAGATGGTACGTCTAGCTCCCAGCTCGCCTTGCAAGGCCGAGCTACCACTCCTCTCTAAGCTGGGAAATCCTAACTCCTCAAAAGTAAATCAGTCAAGTCACTAATCCGACAACATAACATTATGCTAATAGTTGATCCCCTACTTCCTCCTCCTTCCTCTCTTTTATAGAGTTCTAAAACTTCCCAACTTTCCCTAAATCTCTTTTAATTTTTATTTTTTTTATGCTGGCAGAATCGGCAACTGGGCTGGTCTCGTACTCGCGTGACACGGGGTCGATTCCGACCGCTACCACTATAACCTCCAGGTGCCATACGTATGCCCCTTCCGTAGGCACGGGTAAGTCGGGGGGATTTGAACTTGAAACCACATCGTACATAACACGCTATATCACGACACTTGCCAATTGAGCTGCCCCCCGGGGGCTTAAATCTCTTTTAATTTAAGTTTTAATGAAAATCTTCTAAAAATTGTCCATCGTACAAGTGTCATTCATCCCCCACTTTCCTCCAGAAATTATTTTCTTTAATTTATTAATTGTCTCATTTCCCTCACCCACCTAGATTTACTCCTAAATTTACTCCTAGGTGTCCCTAGATTCCCTTANAGGTTTTAAATACTTTCCCTAAAATGAAGTTGCTAATTTAGTTCAATTTAGAAGGTTCTTAATTGCAGATTCTTTACTAAGTTGACCTCGCTTTTTACCATAAGTGCCCCTCTTTCCCTTATTAAGTTACCTCCATTCCCTAGTTTCCTAAATGTTATAATTTCTTCTTTCCCCTTTTTATTAAGGCCAAAATGGCAGTTGCACAATTTACCCTCTTTTCCTTTTATTATTAATTTAATATCTTTTTACACTTTCCCAAGTTAAATAATTAAATTCTTCTTTACCCCCCCTTTTCTTTCCACATATTTTATTTAAGTTCTTACTCTCTTCATTTTACCCAAAAATTTATGAAGTCCACAATTATTACTTAAGTGGTTTTTATTTTAAACTTTATTAGTTTGTTTTTAGAGAGATAATTTCTTACAGGTAGACAAAATTTTACCCCTGGCAAAGTTTCAGACTTAGGACTTAGATTCTGAACTGGGCGACATTTAATTAGGGAAGTTGTTTTTTTTAAATTTCTTAATGTGTTGTCTGTCTTAGGGCCATCTAGGTTCCTTCCTTTTATCATCATCAACGCGACGTGCCCTTCAGGACACACTACGTACTCCAAGGGTGCCACTCGCCTCTTTTGTTTCTTTTGCGTGATGTGCCCTTCAGGACGCACCACATGCTCCAAGGGTGCCACTCACCCTTTTGTTTCTTTTGCACGACATGCCCTTCAGGATGCACCATGTGCTCCAAGGGTGCCACTCGCTTCTTTACTGATTGGTAGACATCAATAATCCCTGGAGTCAACACTCCGCCAGGTGAACTTGTGAGAGACTAAGGGCTTCTAAGGAATAAGTCCCCCGCCTTATTGCATTCCCCTTAGAATCATCGCGAGCGACTGTCGCAGTCTACCCTCGCGACATCGTGGGTCCTCTTGAACTAGGTAATTGTTAACCTATAGTTCGAGCCACGACGGGAGTGCTAGTAGGTTGTGGCAAGGCTGTTGTCCACACCTCTCCCTCAACCTCTCTGGTAGTCATGTGTGTGGCCCCTTTACTCCATATGTGAATCTGGTCAGCAAGCTATCGTCAGCCTGCATCATCAATAATCGTGTCAGAACATGTCCACATCATATCATCTAATCAATGTACTAAAATCATAGTAAAACAATCAAAGCCCAATAGCACACTCCCTGACTCGATCTGGAGTCCAAGGGGTTTCGTCGATGCCTCTGCATCCTCAAGGTCCAAAACCCTGCACACTCAGTAAAACCGAGTCAATAGCACCTGTCTATGTCAATGCAGCAAAACATCATGTCATCTATCATAACACATCATAATCAAGGACAATTGTTTTAATATCAAAATAGTCCAGATCACTTGCGAGCAAGTGTCCTCAAAGAATAAGTTTTCTCAGTGCGCTAGAGCGGGATGTTATAGATAGACTCATGTCCAGTTTCCTCTTTGCAGGGGAAACCTACCAATGATATAATCTCTAATACAACATACTCCCATACACGATTCACGAGGAGGAATCCATCCTTATGTATAGCTATCTAAAAACTCCTAATAATCACATGCTAACTACCTTTTGGGACTTATTTAAAAATAAAAAACATAGTGGAATCAAACCACCATATATTGAATTGACACCATACCTACACTATTATTACTCTAATGGGCCCTTTGAGCCCTTGTTAAACCCCTAGGAAGATTCCCACCAAAGAGCATCTATCTTGCAAGAAATATACCATCTCTTCTTCCTTCATATCCTCAATGGTTTACTTCAATTGATTCATACTTGCATATATATATATATATATATAATCATTCAACTCCAAGTAAATGTTCATGATAATTTTAGTTTGTAGTTCATTCGATTTTACAGATTGGGAATGGGTTTCCAAAATTAAGGTGTTATGAGTACTATAATATATTATAGTTGTTAACATTGTCTTCTTTATTTTCATGTTCACATGTAGCAACTTCCCCCTCACCATGTCTAAGAATCCCTACTTATCAAGAAAAATCAAGTTCCTCACTCCAATTGGGTCTCTATTCTAAAAAATATTATCCTTTACTACATTAGTGGTCTTCGACTAAGCCATCAATGCAACTCTGTCATTAGAATTTCATGCTTCTTCTATCTATTCACCTTCAACTTTTTGAACTTTCAAGAATTTATTTCCATTCTAGATCATGGGAATAAGCTCTGGATGCAATTTCCAAAAATGACCATTGTTATTGCCATCATTCTTACAATGTTCACATTGTTAGTGCTTCTTCTATGTGGCATTGGAAAATTTCTTCTTTCGCTTTTCCCTCTTTGATATTTCTTCCCTCTTTTTTGAAAGAGCTCGTTCTGTCAATGGATTTCCTAACTCATTTTCCTTCAATATACATGGTTTTCTTATATGCCTCATCAAGGACCTTGACCTCAAATAGAATCACCTCCTTCTTGGTACAGTTGAACAACTCATTGATGTACTTCATCATCACCTTCCTATTAGACTTGTTGATACCTAGTTGGATGTACTTCATTCTAAACTCAATTGTATTTTCTTAAACTCCTTATCCTTTTCTTTTTCCGAGTTGATACCACTTGAAATCTTGTCCTTCTTCATACTCCATAGTCTATAGAATTGGTCTAGTATATATTCCTCGAAGTCTCAAACTTTAGTTCTGTCTATGTATTTGTTCAAAGACTCTCAACCTTATGATATTTTAGAACCATCGAAACAACAAATTTATGTCTTTATCATAACTTGTTAAAAAAATTATGTCTTTGTGATAACTTGTTAAAATTCATTACTTAAACTTAAGGCTTAACATTATGAACTTAGATAATATGTTTTTTCATTTTCTAAAAAATATTCTAAATCTTTTAATAATTTATAGTGTTTTCTTTGATTTTAAAAAATATAAAACTCAATTTAACCACCTCTAATAAATTCATTTTTTTAATAAGAATGTAAATAATAAGAAAGTAATAGTATGAACATGTCTCCAAATCCTTTTATACATTTAACAATCAACCAATGCATTAACCTCAATGAAATGATTCCCTGTTACATTATTTAAATATTAATCTAATAATAGGTAGTCATTTAACATTATTAAACTAAAAAACTATTGGGAAGACATGATGTCGATATTTTATACTCACATAAAACTTAGACGAAATATAATGCGTAATTTATTTTTCAAGTGTAATAAAAAATTTCATTGTCTTTCCATATCCATTTGGATTTCTAAAACCCATATGCTTTACGTTCAAGTATAAAAACTTTATTAAATAAATATAGTTTATTAAATTAATATTTCCTTTTATTAAATAAATATTTTTTTTATAAATTTTTTATTAAATAATAGTTTTCTTGTATTAAGTATAAAAACTTTATTAAATAATCATTTTTTTTTTGTATTCTTGTATATTTTCTTAATATCCATTTTATTATATAATATTTTTTTTATTAGAAATAATATGTTAATATATAAATAATATATTAGAATAACTATTTTTTTAATTTAGGATTTTTGAAGTTAGTTAATATGTTAATATAGAAATAATATACTAGAATAACTATTTTTCCAATTTAGAATTTATGAAGTTAGTTTTATATATATATGGAAGGATATTTATGGAGTACTAACTATATATCATTTCTTTGTTTTGTCGTCTATTTTCTTAATGTCCATTTTATAATATATGATTTTTTCTCATTTAACTCAATGTAGAAATAATATGTTAGAATACAGATTTTTCTAATTTAGCTTATTTATGAAGTTAGCTTTATGCATATATGAAAGGATATTTATGGAGTATTATGTATAAAAATTTATCAAATAACCATTTTTTTTATTAAGTATAAAAATTTGATTAAATAACCATTTCCTTGTATTGTTGCATATTTTTTTTAATGCCCATTTTATTATATAGGACTTTTTCCCATTGAATTTAATGTAAAAATAATATGTTAATGTATAAATAATATATTAGAATAAAGATTTTTTCAATTTAACTCATTTATGAAGTTAGCTTTAAGTATATATGGAAGGATATTTATGGAATACTAAATATAAAAACTTTATTAAATAATTATTTTCTTATATTAAGTATAAAAACTTTATATAACCATTTCCTTGTATTGTTGCATATTTTCTTAATGTCCATTTTATTATATAGGACTTTTTTTCATTAAATTCATTGTAGAAATAATATGTTAATGTATAAATAATATGTTAGAATACAGATTTTTCCATTTTAACTCATTTATGAAATTAGCCTTATATGAAAGGATATTTATGAATACAATTTTACTCCAAGTTCCAATAACCAACTACATTAAATTGTATATATCTATATGTATATATGAAAAGAGTATACATACAAGTGTATGAAAAGATTTCCATACTTGAATATTGTTTTACTTAAAATTGAAAAAAAAATTCTGATATACTTAAAATTAAAAGTATGTTTTATTTTTAAAAATAAAAATATTTATTTATTCAAAGTTATTTAAGTATTGTTTTATGCATAGATTAAATACGATTTAAATCGAATTTAAATTTAATTTATGCATAGATTAAATTTAATTTATGCCTAGATCATTTTTTTTTTATAATAGAATATAGTTTTAGTTAAAATTGAAAACATATTTTATTTAAAAAAATAAAAACATTTATTTATTCAAGGTTATATATATATATATATATATATATATATATATATATATATATATATATATATANCGAAAAAAACAGTTCCATTGTTATTCATATAGAATCAAATGAATCGAATTTCCAAGTGTAGAAAATTCCAAGTATAGAATATTCTTGATTGTTCAGGTGAGGCCTGAGAGTACAATGTTTGTCCTTTTCTTTTTTCCTTTATAATAATTCTGTTTTTAGTCACCTTATAGGATTTGCAGTTTGTCTTCTCTAACTATAGATCCATTAAAAAACTCTTCAAAATAAATCCACCCTGGTTCATCTTATAGACTTGGATAGACTATCAGCTATGTTGTTGAATTGTCTGTGAATGTGCATAAAGTTTAAGGTTTCAAAGCCTTGCTTTAAGTTGATAATCATGCCCTTCCAATGGCTAAGGTAAATTATCTCTAGTTTCGCTTTGTCACTAATCCAGTCTATAGTAACCTTAGAGTCCCCTGCCACCATTAAATTCTTGATAGAGAAATGAGTGGCAAGATAAAGTAGACCCCATAATCCCAGCAACTCAGCTTTTATATTGTTCCCTGTGCCACCAGCAAAATGTGCTTGGATGTTGTGTCCAGGAGTTATTTTTAAGTAAATACCTTTAAGTAAATACCTATACCACAAATGTCTGTTGAAGCTGCCCCATCGAAGAAGGCAATGGGGTTATTGTTGAAGTAGGCCGGTTAAGTAGTATGTCTGTTTTATCTTCTTCCTCTTTACGTAGATATTCTTGTAATGTGGTGAGAATTTTCTGATAGAGTCCTTGAACATTCTTGGTAAGATTGTCAAACATAATTCTGTTTCTAAATTTCCAAATTTCCCACATAAGAAGAAGGGGAATGTGTTTATGATTTGGTAATTTGAGGAACCAAAATTTGAGGTTTTCTTCAATGGTATCCTTGTTCTACTCAAAATCAATTCTCAAGGAGGTGAGTATTTGACCCCAAATCATTTGTGTAATCTGGCAATCCACAAAAAGATGTGTCACTGACTCTTCTGCCTTAAGACATAAAGTGCAGAAAGAAGGACCAATTCCTCCACGTTTTTGAAAGTTGATACCTGTGAGTAATCGATCTTCTAAGCATAGCCACAGGAAGCATATGATTTTGACAGCTACCTTCACCGACCAAATACTTTTGTGCCACCATTGTCCATCATTACACTTGGAGGTGTAAAAGATACAATAATATGTTGAACTAACCGTGACTGTTCCTGTGGAACGGTTCCATATATTATTCATAGATTAAACACAATTTGAATCTTTTTAATTACAATCATTCTTTATATTATTTATATTTAGTTACAATCATTCTTTATATTCTTTGTATTAAATATAAATAATAAAAATTGAATTAACTCTTTCATATTTTATTGAAATATTTTTTTAATATTATTTATAACATATCTTTTAAAAAAAATTAATTCAATTTTATCATAACATTTTCAAATCAAAACTAAGTTTTTTTTTTTTAATATTTATTTTGTTTATATAACATTTTCAAATCAAAACTAAGTTTTTTTTTTTTAATATTTATTTTATTTATATGTAGTTTTTATAAAAATTAAATTAATTTAATATAATATTTTTGAAATTAAAATAATATATATTTATGATTATCTTTATTATATTAAAACTTAATCTTAATAAACATTATACATAAAATTATATGTTAAAATTTACATGAACATTATACATAAAATTATAAAATTATATGTTAAGATTTACATGAACATTATACATAAAATTATAAAATTATATGTTAAGATTTACATAAAATTATATGTTAAGATATTATTAATATTTGAATTCCAAACAATAGACAATGTTCTAAACACATATTGTAAACCGTATACAAACTCTATATTTACACCTGGCTTATTTTTATAATATCCCTTGACAACTTTGCCATCCCTCCTTTTCATTTGATGTGAGGTAACACATTCGTATTTTCTTCCAATTTTGTGGCTGCCAAAGAGCAGATTTATCTTGCACATGTGGTATCCTCTATTTCAAATATATAATACCACATGTCAAATAGATAAAAGTTAAAATAGGGAAAAGTTAAAACATTTGTTATATAGATTTAAATTTTCTTCGATTCTGGAATTGACAAATGGTACTTGTTTGCAAATTCCAAACTCGTTACAAGCCCTACAAATTCGCACACTACATATTTTTTCAATTATTAAGAGTTTTCTACCATTCACTTACTAAGCAGCACTGGGAACCATTCAACCAATAAACAGGATGAAAAGGACGCATGGTACATATCACTTGTCAAAGAGAGTAAAATATTCAATTATTATTGAGAGCTCTCTAATATCCACATACATAGAGGTGTCAGCGCCTTGCCCAGAAAATCTTCTCCTTCTTTTGCCTCAGGTCTCTAACGCCGCTCAGCTATTTCTTCCCATCGACAACTTTGATTTGATGGCATCTCCGCAATTCAAGGTCATCAGAAAACCGGCCGTCCTTGTCGCTCC
>ML785016.1:176696-198737 GCA_009831015.1 Picea engelmannii
CAAGAGGAAGGTCACTGAATTGGTTAAGTCCTGTTTAGTGGACATGAAAGGAATGAGCACTAAGGCTGAATTGAACATTCTGCCTTTAGGCTCATATGATTGCTTAATTGGGATGGACTGGTTGGACCAGCACCATGCCCTTCCGGATTGCCATAACAAGAGGTTCACATGCATGAATGAAGAGGGAAATCAGGTAACAGTCCAAGGAATTCCCAGAGCCATGGCTGTGAGGGAAATCTCAGCCATGCAGCTGAAGAAATGTTACCGGAAAGGCTGTAAATTATTTGTAGCTCGGGTGGAAGAAGCATCCCAAGATGTAGTATCGAATCTGGAAGACCACGAAGTACTCAAGGAGTTCAAGGATGTATTTCAGGAGGTACCTGGACTACCTCCGAGGAGGGACATCGATTTTTCTATAAATTTGATGCCTGGAGCAGCTCCAGTTTCAAAGGCTCCTTATAGAATGAGAACACCAGAGCTGAAGGAGTTGCAATTGCAGCTCAAAGAGCTACTAAAGAAAGATTACATTTTCCCCAGTGTGCCACCGTGGGGAGCCCCGGTCCTATTCGTGAAGAAGAAAGATGGGACGTTGAGGCTGTGCATTGATTTTCGACAGTTGAATAAGGTCACTGTCAAGAACAAGTATCCTCTGCCAAGGATTGATGATCTTTTTGATCAGTTGAAGGATGCAAAAATATTTTCAAAAATAGATCTCAGATCTGGATATCACCAAGTGAGAATAAAAGATGAGGACATTGGCAAGACTGCCTTTAGAACAAGGTACGGTCATTATGAATTCACAGTGGTGTCGTTTGGACTGACAAATGCACTTGCTGTTTTCATGTGCTTAATGAATGGAGTGTTCAGAGATTATTTGGACAAGTTTGTCATAGTCTTCTTGGATGACATCTTGGTGTATTCCAAGACAAAGGAAGAACATGAGCAACACCTGAGAACGGTGCTACAGGTGTTGAGAGAACACCAGTTGTACGCAAAACTGAGCAAGTGCTAATTAAAGGCAGATCCATTACTTGGGACATATTATATCTGAAGAAGGGATCGTTGTGGATCCTGAAAAGGTAGAGGCCATTCGAGAATGGCCAGCTCCAAGGAGTGTGGTAGAAGTTAGATCTTTTATGGGTCTGGCAGGTTACTATAGAAAGTTTATAGTTGGATTCTTAAAGATAGCTCATTCTATCACTTCCTTGCAAAGGAAGGAGAAGAATTTCCAGTGGACTGAAGAATGTGAGAGTAGCTTCCAACGATTGAAGCAGCTGCTAACCAGTGCTCCAATCCTAAAGATTGCAGATCCAAATAAGGATTATGTAGTGTGCACAGATGCATGTAAGGAGGGGCTGGGAGGAGTTCTCATCCAAGAGGGATTTGTAGTTTATTATGAATCCCGAAAGTTGAAGGAGCATGAGAAGAATTATGCCACTCACGATTTAGAGCTGGCAGCAATCATCCACGCCTTGAGGAAATGGAGACATTACCTCATGGGAAAGAGATTCGAGTTGAGAACAGACCATAACGGTCTGAAGTATTTATTTGATCAGCGAACCTTAAATGCCAGACAAATCAGATGGCTGGAGTTTCTGTGCAAATATGACTTTGATATCAAGCATATCAAAGGGAAAGAAAATAAGGTGGCTAATGCACTCCGCAGAAAAGTGCACGAATTACATGCTACAACCATTATCATGTACCAGACTGAGATGAAAGATAGAATTTTGGAAGCTGCAAATGCTAATTTGCAGTACAAAAATCTTGTAGCAAAGCTACAGCAGCGTGAGAGACCACAAACCAAGGAAAGTTACACCTTGGGAACTAATGGTTTACTTCTGTATAAAAACAGAGTGTATGTACCTAATGTCTGAGAGTTGAAACTGGCAATTCTAAAGGAGATGCATAACGTGGCTTATGCTGGACATCCTGGATATCAGAAGACTATGGTAGCAGTCAAAAGCCATTATTTTTGGTCGGGTTTGAAGAAATAAATCGTTGAATACATCGCCAGATGTATGGAGTGCCAAAAGGTTAAGGCTGAGCACAGGCACCTAGCAGGGTTGCTGCAGCCTTTACCTATTCCTGAATGGAAATGGGACGTGGTAACAATGGATTTTATCACCGGACTACCTAGAACAAGCAAGCAACATGATTCAATCATGGTGTTGGTGGACAAGGTTACTAAAGCTGCCCATTTTATTCCACTGAAAACCACCCACCGGGTAGCAGATGTTGCTGATATCTTCTTAAAAGAAGTTGCACGCTTGCACGGAATTCCTAAGACAATTGTGTCTGATAGAGACCCGAAATTCACTTCGAATTTCTGGAAAGGACTGTTCAAGGGATTCAGAATGAATATAAACTTTAGTACAGCGTATCATCCCGAGTCTGATGGTCAGACAGAGAGGGTGAACCGGGTAATAGAAGACATGCTGAGAATGTATGTGATGAATAAACCATCAAGGTGGGAAGACTACCTGCATTTGGTAGAATTCGCCTACAATAATGGGTATCATGCATCATTGAAGATGAGCCCATTCAAAGCGCTTTATGGAAGAAAGTGCAACACTCCGGTGAGCTAGGATAATCCAGCTGACAGAGTAGTAGTTGGGCCTGAACTGCTCAAAGAGATGGAAGACCAAATGATAAGAATTAAACATAATCTAAAAGCTGCCCAGGATAGGCAGAAAAGTTACGCTGATAGTAACAGAACCCATAGAGAATTCAAAGTGGGTGACCATGTTTTCCTAAAAGTGAAAACTAACAGGAGTTCCCTGAAGCTGGGAAGTTGCACCAAGTTGGCAACAAGATTTTGTGGGCCATTTGAGATCCTGGAAAGGATTGGGCCAGTTGCATACATGCTTGCATTACCTGCATCTATGACTGTACATAATGTGTTTCATGTTTCATTTCTTAAGAAATATGTACCTGATGCTAATCATACTATTGATTGGACTGTGATTCAGGTGGAACCAGAAGGTGTCTTGCAAGTGCATCCTGTGTGCATATTGGATAGGAAAAGCAAACAACTCCGGAATCGAGCTATAGAGCTATCGATCTATAGAGCCAGGAGCCTGCTGTTGTATATGTAATCATGCAGAACACTTAATAAAATATAAACACCACCAGGTGCAGACCGACCATGATGAATGAGTGAAGGGGGACTGAGCATCCATAGAGTGGGCAAGGAATTAGGGGAAGGAAGGTGGGAAAGGGGCTAAGTGTTGAGCCTAGAGGCTAAGCCTAAGGGGGCTTAAGCCTGGGAATAATATTTTAATATTATTCCAAAAGATATGTGCATCATATGTTTTTATCCTAAGTCCTTTTGGAAGGACGCATGATTTCCCAAGTGGTGGGAGGAACGTGTGCTGGTGTAACGCATGCAGTTCCATGGGTGACAAGTGTCAACCCTAGTGCATGCGAATAAAATGGCCAGGGAGAGCCATGAGAAGGTTCCATTCCCATTCCACCGAATTGTCTGAACACGTACAGAGATCTAAGCAGTATGACTAACCCGACTCCTGTAGAGAACCCTTGTGAGACCCTGTGACTTGAATGTCTGTGTTTGATTCTAAGAAATACCGTGCATGCAACCCCAGCCTATGAGAAGCCTGTGTTGAATTCGAGGAAGAGTCTTTGCTTGTTCGGGAAAGTTGAGTGAGCCTATGCAAGCATTCCCTATTCCGAAGCCGTGACTGTGAAGCCATCCTGTGATTGCCGAACCAGTTTTTGGACAGCATGTGTCTGTTTTCCCATGGGAATTGCTGATACTACGTAGTACTGGACTGCGTGAGGCTTGTTGTCCTATGAACGACCCCCTCCAGGTGAGAGAGTGCGCAGGGGAAGGAGAGAACTCCTGGAAGGAACCCTGTAGTTGTCATAGATCCCGGAGACTTCCGGTCCGGTCTGTTCCTGTAACCCAAGGTAAGGGAGATTGGCAGCCGATGGACTGTCCAGGTGACAAAGAAGGTGCATACTCCTGGGGTGGAACAAGCATGTGGGGAATGAGGGTCTGTGGGCAGTGAGCGTGGGAGATTCGTGGGAGAGAATTCCGTCCTTGTGGTTGTGTGTCACTGTTTTCCCTATAACCTCAGCCTGAGCCTAGATTCCTTGCCTTGGGGTGGAGCTTAGTCCCAGCTCGGGGGTGACCCACTACTGAGTTGATGAGCAATGCGGTCTAAGGCTGGGAGGTTCGTGGAAGGCCTGCATTTGGTTGGTGGATCCCTCCAGTGTTACAAGATAAGTGTCTAACTATGTTTTATCACATTTTATCATGTCTCTACTGTAAATGTTATCATGTTTTCCGCTGTGTATACGAATTAATATGGAATTCTATGGATTGTTTAATTATAGCAGTAATGATATGTTTAAGCTCTGAGTTAAATGTGTTTATTTGTTTAAATGCATGGGATATATGATATCTGTATGAGCTTTGTACAAATGGTGTGTACAAATGAGTATCAGAGCGCGAGTAAGCCCAGAGTTCCGAAATGGGTGTGCTACAGATGCACACATGAAACATAATGAAAAAAATTATACACAGTTGTATAGATGAAATATTTTAATGCTCCTTAGTGTGATAGTCATCCTCCAAAGAAATTACATAACACTATATTTCATTTCAATATTTTCAATTTCATGGTTGGTAGGCCACTTTGGTGGCACTTTTTTTAAAATTAATAAAAGGGTTGCTTGATTAAATGTTAATAATAAAATTTTGTAGTTGGGTAGCTTGTTTAAAGTGGTTGTGGAACAAATGTGCATATATGAGAAGTTGTTTTTCCACTTTAAGGTTTCAACCATGGAAATAGATTTGAAACAACTAAAAGGTTTCCATGGTATAAGAAATAACACTCTTGAATTTTTGTCAAAATGTATTAATTAATTTTGTACTAAATCGAATGTATCTCTTGATGTAAAAAAATACAAATGTTATGAAATTTTATCTTATTTTCGATACTTTAAAATTATGGTACAATTTAGGGTTATGATACTAAAAGGGTTGGAAGGTTGTTTATGTAAAGTGTGATGATTGGATCAAATATTTTAATATGAAAAATATAATATATTTAGAGATATAAAAATATAAATGTTAGTACATTTCATCTTATTTCACTTTAAGATTATGTTATTAATTAGGTTTATAAAGAAAAACAATAAAAAAATTTAAATGAAAAATAGAAAATGTATTCTAAATTTTCTTATTACACTTTATCTTATTTTACTTTAAAGTTATTTAACTAGTTAAAGTTATAGATGAAGGTAATGAAATTCTTTTAAATGAAAAATACAAAATTTATTTTAAATTGTTTTTAGGATAATAAAAAAGGGAAGTAATGAAATTCTTTTAAATAAAAGATATAAAATATATTCTAAATGTTTCTTCAATTATTATTTAATTAAAATTTGTTTTTATTTCACAAAACCTAATTCTAAATTAAATAACCAAAATAAATCAAATTCAATTGATAAAATAAATTATTAAGAAAAAAATAAAATAAATAAAACTTTAAATAGTTTTAAAATTATACTCTATAACAAAAAAGTTTCATTTAAAGATGATGCCTCTAATTATTATGAAAAAAATAAAATAAATAAAACTTTAAATAATTTTTAGATAATACTCTATAAGCTTTCAATTATAGAATATGGATCATGACTCAAAACATTTTTTTTTAATTATTAACTCATCCTAATAACTTTCTTTAATGCACAATCACGATTTTGATGCCACCTTTTTCTTTCTTATGCACTAGCCTCATTTATGATTATTATTTCACCATCTTGATGCTTTTTAATGGGAAGATTGTTTGATTATTTTTATTAAGATGTACGAATTATTTTTATTAAGATATAAGAATTAATATATATAAATATTTTAATTTATTATTATTTTTTTAATATTTTTAAAAAACTTATACGATTTGAGTTTTTAATAGAAGTAAGTAAGAATTTTCAAGGATTTTTGTTCTAATATGGGTATGCCTATTAATACTGATAAGACTAAGGTAATGATTATTAAATCCAAGAAGTGACTTCATACAAATATTTTGGCATTGATATTCACCACAAGCTCAATTGGAATTATAACACTGAGAAAAAAATTATTGGGGGTGGAAAGCTTATTATGGGCTTGAAAAGAATTGTAAATCAGCTGATCTTTGGAGTTGGGATAAGAATAAACTCATATTTGAGACTCTTGTTACACTTGTTATTCTTTATGGATGTGAAGTCTGGGGTTGTAGTATCTCTCGTGAATCTTGAAGAAAGATGGAGAAAATACAAAATTATTTTATAACCTATAGTCTCACAATTAAAGAAAATACACCCTATTCCGTCCTTCTCTTAGAAACAATCCTCTCCTCCATTGAGAGCAGGGTTATGCCTAAATACCTAATTTATATGAACAAGTTAGACAACATGGAAGACAAGAGGCTTCCTAAAATTGCTTCAAAATTGAGTCATGACCACCATCAAATCAAGCGAGGATCGCATAAATATGTCTGGTCTTGGCTAAACTATTGGGGAATCATGGAAGACACCATTTTGCAGAATAAAGATACTATTAAAAAAACATCAAATCAAAATTCAAGGAGAAAATGTCGTGTGATAAAGAGTTAGAGGACAAAAGAAAATTAAGGTATTATAAGGATATAATCAACCCTAATCTAGAAGATAAAAATTATCTATCTGTTTTTCCAAGTGTAAAAAAATAAAATAAACATTGCTAAGATAAGAACAAATTCTCACGAGCTCCATAGTGAAACTCGGCGTTGGTCAATTCCTAAACTACAATGGGATGAAAGAGTGTGTCACCTTTGTGACACTAAGAAGGTTGAAGATGAAAAACATTTTTTCCCTTAGATTGTCCATCCTATACCCATATTAGATCTCATTTTCAAAATATTTGTCACACTACCAACCTTCCTAACCTCTTAACTCAATAAAAATATGGTGATCTTGGAAGGCTTATCTTAATGTTTTTCGAGCACAGAAACAAAATTCTAAAGAATCGCAAGTAATAACTTACCCTCTTAAGGTCTGATAGACCAATTTGGTCTTAGTAGACGTTAATCATCATCATTGATAAAAGTTATTTTTTCATTGGATAATCCTTTCATTAGATTTTTTATTGTAATGTTTTTAGAGTGTAAATGTATATAAAATAACATTTTATATCAAATAACATAATTTTCAATGTGGGTCATAAATAAAATTGTTCAATGTCCACATTAAATAAAATATTTTATAAGGTTGTCTTTAAAATATTCTTCAAATATTTATAAGATTTGGATTTTGTGGGAAGCAAGTTGTCAAAGTTATACTTTATCATTAGACTCTATGAGTGTAAATATGTATAAGATGTGACTTTATATCGATTAACATAGTTTTCAATGTAGATATCAAATTAAAAATTTCAATGTCCACCCTAAGTAAAATACTTGAGTTGTCTTTAAATATTATTGAAAGAGATATACGATTGTATTATAGTTTATCATTAGTTATAGTATATATTGTTTTTAAATATAAGTTATAGTTTATCATTTGATTCTATTATAAAATATTTCAATGTTTATGTTCAATAAAATATATATTTTTTAAATATCTTTGAAAAACTTATAAGATTTGGATTTTTATTGGAAGTAAGTAGTCAAAGTTATACTTTCATTAAATAATTCCTTCATTAGATTCGATTATTGTAACAATTTAGAGTTAAGTGTGTATAAGATGCTACTTTATATCAAATAATACACTTTTCAATATGGGTATAAATAAAATATTTCAATGTCTATGTTATGTAAAATACTTTATAAGGTCCACTTTAAATATTCTTGAAAGATTTATAACATTTCGATTTTTAGTGGAAGGAGGTTATCAAAGTTATGGTTATAAAATCTTTCAATGTCCATGTTAGTAAAATACTTTATAATGTTATTTTTAAATATTCTTTAAATATGTATAAGATTTAGATTTTTAATGAAAGCATGTTCTCAAAGTTATACTTTATTATTAGATTCTATTATTTGAACACTTTGAGACTATAAATGTGTATAGGATGTGACTTTATATCAACTAAAATAGTTTTCAATGTGGACAACAAATTGAATATTTCAATGTCCATTAACATAATTTTTAATGTGAACCATAAATATAATATTTCAATGTCCACTTTTTTTTTGTTTTAAATTTTCTTGAAAAACTTCTAAGATTTGGATTTACATTAGAAGAAAGTTCTCAAAGTTATACTTTATCATTAGATTCTATTATTTGAACACTTTTAGAATGTAAATGTGTATAAGATATGACTTTCTTTATTAATATAGCTTTCCATGATTTTGTATTGATTAATATAATTTTTATGTGGGCCATAAATAAAATATTTCAATGTACCACACCAACTACTATGTTACAACAAGTTTCCAACCTAGGTTGTCATACAAAACAAAACTCTTACTTTTACATTTCAATCAAGCTATTGATATTTGACATTTCAATATCCAAATTTAGAAAAAATAATTTATGAGATTTTATTTAAATATTCTTCAATATGTTACTCATGCTTCCAACCATACAATTAAAAGTCATTGATATACATTAACATCATTATTAAAAGACATAAAAATAAAATCACAAATATTAAGATTTTTTAATATGTTAATTTATACATTAATCATTTTTAATTATCAATTTATTAAATTATTAACACACTCGTAGGCATATATATTTAAATGCTCTTCCAAGATCAAATCCACAAACATCACTTGTTTGCGAAATGTAAACTCAAATTGACAAATGATACTTGTTTGTAAATTCAAAACTAATACTTTATTATGAATTATGCACCATATGATCAATTAATGAATAATTAAGGGTGTATTATTTTCTTCTACAAATTATACTTGTTTGTAAATTCAAAACTAATACTTTATTATGAATTATGCACCATATGATCAATTAATGAATAATTAAGGGTGTATTATTTTCTTCTAGATAAGTTATTATTCATCATTTTAACAAATAATATTTATTTGCAAATTACAAATTAGTAATCATTATAAATCCTAAAAATTAGCATACTACATATTTTTTCAAATGATTATTAAAGTGTATGGACATATTAAAACAACTAAAGAGAAAACTATACATCGTGTATTAGGTTAATGATTAATGATATAAGTTGATTATGAATTGTTGATCATTCATCTAGATGAAAAAATACACATGATACATATCACTCGTCAAAAATATGTCCACTATTAAACAACATTGCTTTTAAATTCAAGAATCTAGACACAAATTCTAATTACTCTCAATTTCAACGAGCTATATGTTGGGATTTGGTGACAACGAATTTCTCGAAGGATAGATTTGGATTCTATTATTCTGCGTTGGTTGCAACTAAATAGACCAAGTTAGAATATGGATAGGGATTGTATTTAATAATCAGTTTCTTGTAAATACATATAAATACATGTAAGTCCGTAGAGGCAAAGAGAGATACAGAATGAGAGCTTGCAAGTCTTTTGTAATCTCCATGATCTGAACAATAAGATAACTGATGCCTATGCTTGGTGGACGCATACTAACGTTTGGGTGAACCATGTGAAATCCTTGTGTTTCTTATCTATGTGATTGTTAATTATTAAATGTGAATTGTATTTTTTACATTTGCAATTCTAACAAGTGGTATCAAAACTAGATAGAAGAGAGAAAGTCGAAGACGTCAGATTATCAAAAGATCCGTAAAAGTAAAACCTATGTAAGGTGCACCATCAATTTAAGGCCTCCTCTTGAAAGTTGCGACGCCCTATAGGTTTCCCTTCTGTTTCACAAAACATCTTGAGCACGTCGCACCCTGCCTTTATCGGGAGGGGCGACGGCCCCATTGAAACACATCGCAGCCTCGTTTTAGTGGGAGGTGTGAACTCTTTGAAGCACATCGCAGGGCACTCACATCCGGAGGTGCGGCGACTTCTATTCGCATGGAAACATTAGCATATGTTTTTATTTCTTATGAAAAATTTAAGGTATGAAGAATTTTGCACAAGTCACGTGGAGGCTTCTTTGAAAGGTATAAAATGAAGTACTATATTTGGAATATAGTATTTTAAATATAATATTTAAGAGGTGGAGGTTTTAATTTTTTTTTTTAATTTTTTAATTTTTATAAAAAGAGAGGTGGGTAAAAGGATTTTTTTATATATTATTAAAAGGTTTTTAATTAAACTCATTTACCAATCATTTCTTCATATTAATAATTTTTTTTTAAAAGGGCCTTGGTTATTATAAGCAGTGATTTGGGCATTAAGAGTTTTTTGTGTTAATGGATAGGATGTAGAGTTCTAAGTTTGAAGTTGAAAGGTTCAGTGGTAAAAACAAATTTGAGCTCTAGAAGCTTAAGATGCGGGATTTACTAGTGCAACAAGGGTTGGAAAAAGCATTGGCATGCAAGTCAAAGAAACCAAGAGCCATGACAAATGAGAATTGGGAATATCTGGATGCAAAAGATCTTAGTACCATTCATTTATGTCTGGCGGATGATGTTTGGTTTAATATCATAGGAGAGGATACAACATCACGCTTATGGAGAAAGTTGGAAATTCTATATATGATGAAGTCCTTGACGAGCATAATCTACTTGAAGAGGTAGTTGTATAGTTTGCGGATGAAAGAAGGTACAAAAATTGCTGACAATTTAAATACCTTCAATACCCTTATAGTTCAATTCACTAGTATGAAAGTTAAATTTGAAGATGAAGATAGGGATATTACACTATTGTGTTTATTGCCTTAGTCTTGGGATAATCTAGTCACCTCTATTAGCTTTAGCTCAATAGATGTTTTAGATTATGACTCTGTTGTGGGAGCTTTGTTGGTTGAGGAGATGAGGAGAAAATCTAGTCAAGAAACCTCAACTTTAGAGGCGATGGTGGTCAGAGGTCGAACTAAAGAGAAGAATGAAAGAAGTTTTTCTCGATCTAAGTCAAGACATAGAAAGGGTAAAGAAAAATGTTGGTACTATGTAAAAACATGACATTTCAAGAAAGATTGCTGGAAGAGAAAGGAATCTGAGGAAAACTCTATGAAGGAAGAAAATTTGGCTGTAACAAATTCAGGTATTACTGATCAAGTTTTATCTATTTCTAGTAATTTACAATATCAAGAAGAATGGAAGTTAGATTCACGTGTTTCCACCACATGTTCTCACATATAAATTAGTTCATTTATTACCAATATGTTGATGAGGGTGTAGTGTTTATGGGAAATGGTATTCCCTGTAAAACTGTTGGTGTTGGCAGTATTAGAATCAAGATGTTCAATGGTATTGTTAGCGAATTAACGAACGTTAGATATGTACTTGAGCTTAAATAAAAATTGATTTCAATGGGAGTGTTAGATTCTTGTGGATATAAGTATACATGTCAAGATGGAGCACTCACATTGTGGAAATCTAGTTTAGTAGTGATGAAGGAAACAAAGGTTGATAACCTTTATAAGTTGGAAGGGAGTATTGAAGTATCATTTGAAGTGACAAATGTATCTTCTTGTTTATGGCAGAAGCATCAAGGTAATAAGAGAAAGAAAGAATTGCAGGTACTGGTAAGCTGTGAATCATTTCCAGACTTAAAATCTTTGTTTTTAAATTCATGCTTGTTTTATATCTCTGCAAGTTATGATCGTGACATAAATGGATGTTATGTGTGGGATCCTTCTTCTTACAAGGTCATCATTGATAGCGATATAGTATGTATGGACCAACCAAAATGGTTGATTCAAGATCGCAACGGTAAATTTGTTTGCATGCTAGAAAATTCATTGTATGGCCTATTGGTACCTAGGAAAATATACAAGAGGTTTGAATCCTTCATAGTGAGTCATAATTTTTCAAAGCGTAGGAATGGCTATACAGTTTATAGTACATTCACAGTCTTGATGTTATTTATTGATGATATGCTCAATGTAAGCTGAAGCATGGATAAAATTGTAAGAAAATGACTCAGGTGGACAGGAAAATCCAGATGAGGGATCAAGGAGCAACAAAACAAATTATGGGCATGGAAGTATACAGAGATAGTAATGGTAAGTTGTGGTTGGAGTTTAGTATGAACAATGTAAAAACAGTTTTTATCCCTCTGGCTTTCCATTATAAGTTTTCTTCAAGCATAGGTCATGTCTATAAAGAAGAAAAGGTTATGTCTCATGTAAGTTCAGTAGGAGGTCTGTTGTATGTGATGAAATGGTTAAGACCAGACGTTTCACATGCTAATGATGTTGTCAGATACGTGAAATATTCAGGTGTTGCAGTGAAATGGGCACTTCAGCGTCTGACAAGCACGAATGTCACCTATAATGGTTATACTCAGATGGCCTGTGATAATTGTAATGTATATTTTACAGGTGCACCTATAATGGTTATATTGAGATGGTCTATGACAATTGTAATGTATATTTTACAGGTGTTTTGAATAGGAGGAGATCTATCACTAAACATGTCTCACATGTTGGAGGTGGAGTGACCCCTCAAGAAATCCAAACTTGTGGAAGTCACACACGCAAGATCATGAAACTAGTTTTATTAGAGAATTGGCTTCTCTTGGCTTGCACAAAAGTTGATGAACAAAAGGAAGGAGGGTGGAGATTGTTGGGGTTTGGTGACAACGAATTCCTCCAAAGATGGATTTAGATCCTATTATTTTGTGTTGGTTGCAACTAAATAGACCAAGTTAGAATATGGATAGGGATTGCATTTAATAATCAGTTTCTTGTAAATGTATATAAATACATGTATATAGAGGCAAAGAGAGAGACAGAGTGAGAACTTGGAAGTCCACTGTAATCTCCATCATCTGAATAATAAGACAATCAATGTTTACGCTTGGTGGACATAGCCCAACTTTTGGGTGTAATCTCCATGATCTGAATAATAAGACAACCTATACTTATGCTTGGTGGACTTAGCCCAACTTTTTGGTGAAACAAGTGAAATCTCTTTGTTTCTTATGTGTGTGATTGTTAATTATGATATGTGAATCATGTTTTCTGCATTTTCAATTCTAGCATTATACACCAATGCACCAATGCATTAGAGAATGGATATTATTACCCTATTTTTGTTCTGTATATGGACAGGTGGCCCAATTCACATGCTTTTAACACCCTGCCGTGTTGGCCCACCATGTCCGATTATGAGATTTTTCTTTTAAGTAGAGTTAGCTTATACAATAGGTCTCAGCGCCTTACCCTGCAAATCCTCCACTTCTGTTGCCTCAGGCCTCTAACGCAACTCAGCTATTTCATCCCTCTTTGGCTGATTATCCACAACTTTGATTTCATGGCATCTCTGCAATTCAAGGTCGTCAGAAGGCCCAGTATCCTCGTCGCTCCTTCGCTGCCTACTGCGAGAGAGTTTCTATACCTTTCCAATATCGATGATCAAGCGACTCTCAAATTTCATACTCCCGCCGTTTTCTTCTATCGGTTCAACCCATCTAAGATGGGTGAGGACCCCGCCAGAGTTATCAGAGAAGGGCTGGCAAAGGTTTTAGCGTTCTACTACCCTTTCGCCGGAAGAGTCAAAGACGTGCCCGTCGATAAGCTCGTGGTGGAGTGCACGGGAGAAGGCGCGCTGTTTGTGTAAGCCGATGCAGACGTTACTCTGGAAGAATTCAGAGACCTCCAACCATCCTTTCCCTGCTGGCAAGATCTGCTGCACGACGTGCCTGAGTCACAGACTATTACCAAATCTCCTCTCCTTCTCTTTCAGGTTAATTCGTTCATGCTCTGAATCTATTTTCTTCAATGAATTCAAGTCTTATTCACCTGAATTTGTTATCAGGGGTGGTAGCGTTGACTGATGTTTCTTTAGTAGAACTTGTATTAAGCATTCTGCTTATCATGATATTTCAGGTAATGCGTCTCAGATGCGGAGGATTCATAATCACTACCGGTATGAATCACACCATTAGCGACGCACTTGGCTTCGTTCAGTTCATGAACGTTCTCGTTGAAATAGCAAAGGGGGCGACAAGGCCTTCAGTTCTCTCGGTTTGGGAGAGAGAAAATCTCCGACCTCGAGCAAATCCCGCTGTCAAATCCCCCCTCTATGAATACTATCAAATAGAAGAAAAATATGGGCAGATGATGCCCGCTAACGAGCTTATCCACAATTCATTTTTCTTCGGACACAAGGAGATCGAGTCTCTCAAAAGACACGTAGTAGGGAAAAGCAAGTGCTTATCTTTGAAGCTCTATCAACCTGTTTGTGGCGTTTGAGAACGAAGGCTATCCAACTGCCTGCGAAGCAAGAAGTTCGGTTCATATTCCCCATGGACGCCCGCATGAAATTCATCCCACCGCTTCCTGAAGGCTTCTATGGGAATGCGATCAGCTTTTCATGCGTGAAGACAACCGCAGCAGAGCTGGCAAACAAACCACTGTCTTTTGCTGTGAAATTGATTAACGAAGTGAAAACGGTTGTGAACGACGAGTACATGCGATCTGTGATAGATTTGATGGAATTGAAATGGCGCCCTCACTGCACAATGTTGGGCTCCTTTTTGGTTTCGGACGTTACCAAAATCGGCTTCAGAGATGTGGATTTCGGGTGGGGAAGAGCAGTCTACGGAGGGCCTGCAAAAGGAGGGGTAGGAGTACCGCCGGGTATGGTCAACTACTTCATCTCACATCGCAACACAAGTGGCGTGGAGGGAATAGTGGTTTCCATTTGCTTGCCCTCTGCTGCCATGCGAAGATTTGAAGCCGAAATCAGTGATGCGATCGGCAATGCTCCTTCTTTTCCAAGTTCCTGTCTCAGAAAAGTTAACGCTGATATGCACCAAAAGGATTTTATGAATCAGACTCGTAAATCATTTTTGTGAGCCTGTTGCTCTTCAAAATTTCTCATATTGGGTTCGTTTCTTAGGTAGGGATGAATTTTTTGCGTAAGACTTTGTTATTCAAGTTTTACATATTAGGTTTCACTAGCTTGAATTGTTTGTGTAAATCTGTTGCTATTTAAGATTTCTCACTTTATGTTGGGTTCATCAAGCTGTTGCTATTTTCCATCAAGAATGTAATTACGTTATGTTGGGTTGGTTCGTGAAGATGTTTGTATTTTCCATAAATCATTATGTAATGTAATTAGTATGTTATATTTATCTTAGGAAATTATTAACCGGTTTTAATCTCTTGCATAACAAGTATATAATGGTTTTTTTATTAAGAAAACACTTTATGTAGTAGTAATTAAAATAAAAATCATATTATAATATTATAATAACTATCTATATGTATTAACACAATCACATTAATAAAGTAGTTGATGTACCCCTATCAACACCATTTCAATTAACACATGACAAAATTAAAATAAAAATCATATCATAATAACTATGTAGATGTATTAGCACAACCACATTAATAAAGTGGTTGATGTACATCTATCAACACCATTTCAATTAACACATGATAACTATAATCTGCACATGCTTTTAACTCTTTCTTTACCTCAAAATGATAACATATGGAATATATTAAATGTAATCATAAAACAAGTTAACTCAATACTTGAACCAAATTATTTAGAAAAAAATATACACAGAAACCCTATCATAATGGTATTTTTAAATATCCAAATGTATTTTTAAAAACGTTTTAAGAATAAAATAAAAATTAAACTGTAAAATTTAACTATTCTTTACCATATAAAATATAACTATTCATATGCACATGCAATATAAAAAGAACAATGCAATATAAAACCAATGTATGCCAAAACCCATTGACTCTCAAACACATGAGCGCAGGGTTTTCAAAGGAAGGATATACATAGAGCATAGAGAGTTTGCTTGTGAAAAGAGCGGAAGGTTCATTGTTGTATTCGCGTCCCATTTCAGAGCCCACGGACAGACAACTTGGGGTACCTCTTGGGGTACCTCTTAAGATTATCGCTGAAATCAACGTAATGGAGGCCAAAGCGCGTTGTATATCCCATTACATATTCAAAGTCATCCAGCAGAGTCCACATGAAGAAACCCCGAGTGTTTGATCCGTTACTTCATAATATAATTAAAAAAAAATAAAATAGAAATCCAGATTAGTATATAGATATTCAGTGACATAGGATATTTAATTCGCCAAATGAATTCCAGTTACCGCAAGCTACTAGTGTTTTTCATTTTTTTGGTTTTGGTTTACCGGATGGATGCAAGCATGTATTGCAGGTAGTCATGGTAGTAGTTAATTCTGTTGGTGTCGTTCAAAGCCTCTGCCACAGGAATCGAGTCATTTCTCAAGTTGGGATATCCTTCGAATCAATAGATTATCTAACAGATTGACTGAGCTCAAGAATGTATGCAAACTGTTTGGAGAAAGCTTTCAATAACAAGAAGCAGATGTGTGTTGTTTTAAAGGTAGCAGCAGACATCCAGGGATAGGGATAGGGATAGGGACAGTGGGCTCATCTTGAGGGACAGTGGGTAGGGACAGTGGGCTAGCAAAGGACAGGGACAATGGTTTAACAGGGACTGTGGGCAGAGCAACAAGTTTTCAGTGGTCAGACCAACAGATAGTGAAGGGTTAAGCATAAAACAGAGGTCAGTTTTGGGCAGAGACTTTGATTTCCCTTAATAGCATCATGAAAATGGGACAAGAAACTTTAGAACCCGTGGAAACAAATGATATAGGGCAAGTGAAAATTGTCTCATCAGCGAAAACTGGAAAGTGGGTTTGGGTTAATGCCAAACAGTACTGGGGCATTTTAAAACGAAGACTAGCTCGTCTGAAATGGGATTAGACAAGGAAAAAAATGTCTCAAAGGGAAAGTACTTGGGTCCTTCACAAGAAACAACATTCAAACAAGTCCTCTTTGCAAGTATATGGCAACAAGTCTAAAGGAAAAGGAAAAGCCATTGATGATTATGCCTTATATAGTCCTACATCCACACCTCTCACTTGGTCATCTGATCTTTATGTGAAAGAACTGTTAAAGGTAAAAGAGAGGTTGGAAGTAGCAGAAGCTAAAGAGTTGGAAAGAGATTGTCCATAGAATAATAGCCGAAAACCAGGATTTAGCAGAAAACAAAAAAGTTCTGAAGGAGCAAGTGTCATTGCTACAGGAAGCTCTCCAAATGGGGAAAACAGAATGGCAACGCATGAAAGTGGAAGTGCAAAACATGAAGAAAATTGCAATGGAGAATACAGAGGTGATGAATGCAAAGCCATCTCAGGATAAGGGGAAAGTAGTTACCCAAATAGACAACAATGAAGAGACATCAAGAGAAGAGAGGAAAGGAGATTCCACAAAACTCTCTAAAACCTGGGCTCAAATTATTAGCAATCCTGCTAAGAGGGAAGGAGAAAGAAACATTCAGGTTGACAACATGCAAGATAGAGAAAGCAAAGAAAGACATGATAGAGAAACAAACATAATTATCAAGGGGGTGAAAGATTATGGGAAAAATGAATGTACTCTTGACCTTGCAAGAGACTTCTTGAAAGGCAAGCTCCAATGGCAAGGACAAATATGTCAAGCATGGAGAGTAGGTAAGCCTAACGGTGAGAGAGCCAGGCCCATAAAAGTCATCATGCCCAACTTGTGTGATAAAGAGATCAGTCTAAGAAGGAAACAATTCTTGAGGGGTTCTCGGTTTTTTCTAGAAGAAGACTTAATTGTAAGACAACAAGAGGAAAGGAGAGACGAGATGACAAAAGTTAGGGCAACAAGAGATGAGGGAAAAAGAGCATGGATTTATAAAGGTAAAGTTGTGATAGTGCAATTTGGACCTCCTTCCAAAACAAGGCAGCAAGACAATAACAAAGAAGAGGCAACAAACTCCTCAACAAGAAATGAGGAAGAAAGGTCAATATGGGCAAGCAGGGACAAAGACTTAACTGTGAGTCTTGCATGCCAAAACAAATAGCAATCAAATCGTACCCAGGTTTCCTTAAGATTATTTTATTGGAACTGCAGGGGGTACCCATGGAGATGAGGACCTGGATTAGGGCCTATTGCAGAAGATAGAGACATAATTTGCCTCATAGAAACACATGAGCATGAAGGGTGCAAGACACCTTTGTTTGAAGGGTATTGGAAGATAGCAGTGTGGAACAAGGCAGCAAGGAATGGAAAAGGGCATGGGGGTATCATGGTATTAGTAAGAGAAAAAGAAGGTCGTTTCATTCAACTAGAAAAAGAAGACCCAAATAAGCAATTTGTCTGGCTTAAAATATCAGAAAATGGAAATCACATCAGAATTGCAGCATGCTATTTTGCGCCGCAAGTTTCAAAAATCTACAAAAGTAGAGGGCTTGACCACAAAGATCCCTTTGCATCCTTAAAAACATATATTGCAATATATTCTCAGCTAGGTGAAGTCCTTATAGTGGGGGATTTCAATGCTAGAACTACAGGTGAACAAGCTAGCATTCTTTGTTGCAAAGAAGACAATGACCCTATCTAGCTTACAGAAGAGAGTAATCATCAGTGGGAACAAATTTCAGAGGATAAAGGCTGCAATTTCTTTGGAGAACAATTGATTACGCTATGTGGGGCTTTCGATTTAGTCATTTGTAACGGTATGACTAGATGGGAAAAGTCTGGTAATTTAACTTGCAATACTTACAACGGAGCAAGTGTAGTAGATTATGCAATTTGCTCGCATAACTTGTGTGGGAAAATGTAGGAAGTGTTGATTGGAGACCAAATCTGGGACTTAAAATCGGATCACAAGACAATTTATTTAAGTTTCTCTTGGACCGAAAAGAAGCAATTAGGGTCAAAAACTCAGTGTGTTCAACAAAATCCCCCAAATGACAGAATTCTTTTGACTCCAGAGAATTGTAATACCTTCAAAAAAATTCTAGAGAGGCTCTTCGAGAAGGAGGAAATCTCATTTCATGGCTTTCACAGTCACAGATTAACACATTTAATTCAAAGCGCACTTGCTGAGTGCAAAAGAGCAAAAATTAAGAAGTCTGAAACAAACTGCTTTCCGGTTAATGCTTGGTTTGATGAGGAATGCAAAAAGGCAAGGAGAAGGTGGAAGGAATCAGACAAGGATAACATAAAGCTCAAATCTTACCAACAGATAGTAAGAAAGAAAAAGGTTGATTTCATGGTCTCAAGGAGAGAAGAACTAATATTCCTTGGGAAAAATAACCCCAAACTGTTCTGGAAGGAACTCCAACCGAAAAAGGTGCAAACTGAAAACAACATTACAACTTCTAAATGGTTTGACTATGCAAGACAACTTTATGAGCAGGATCCCAAGGTTGACCCTCCTCCCTTGGTCAACATAGATACAAAACTCTTCACGGTGCAAGAGGTAGAGATAGGTATCAAGAGGTTGGGCGCTGGAAAAGCAAAAGACTTAGATGAACTCCAAACAAAGTATCTAAAGTGGGGCTCAAAAATTCTTTCACCTCACATCACAAAAATTTTCAACAACATCATACAGCAGGGGTTCCCCATAGATTGGACAACTAGTATGGCAATACCTCTTTTCAAGAGTGGTGACGTCAATAATCCCTCCAACTATAGAACCATAATGATAAGCCCCTTGTTTGCGAAGTTATTTGGAAGCATGTTAGAAAAGAGAATCAACAAGTGGGCAGAAGAAAGAGATAAACATGCTAAAGGGCAAGTAGGTTTTAGACCTAAACATTCCACAGTTGATCATTGCATAACTTTAAGGCACATCATTGAAAAATCTTGGGAAGAAAAGGAAGAAGTTTTTTGTTGCTTTGTTGATTTCAGAAAAACCTTTGACATGGTTCCTAGGGATAAGCTTTGGAGCCGAATGGAGGAACTCGGGGTTCCCAGGCATTTGAGAACAGTTGTGCATAGGATGTATGAAGAGGTTAAAGTCAAAATTAGAACTTCAGCAGGCATTTCTGAAAGTTTTAGAAGCAATATCGGGGTCAAGCAAGGTTGCCCATTGTTTCCTACCCTTTTTGGGTTATATATTGACAAGCTTGAAGAGTGGCTAAATTCGCAAGGGGGTGACAGTATCCATTTGGGAATGTTCGTTATAAGGATTCTTTTGTATGCAGATGACCTTATATTGATTGCTAAATCAACTCTTGGTTTGCAAGAGCACTTATGTTCCCTTGAACAGTTTTGTAGAAGGGTGGGGATGCAAGTCAACATTAGCAAAACGAAAGTAGTGGTTTTCTCTAACAAAAGAAAACATAACCAACATAACTTTTACTTTGAAGGCAACATTCTGGAAGAAGTTGCAGACTACAAATACCTTGGAATTGACTTCAATAAAAATTTAAGTTGGGATAGTTGTAGAAAGAAAAGAACTTTAGGGGGTTCGAAAACATTTTATTCTTTTCAAAATAGGTGTAGAGAGGCAACGCTGTGGGACTGTAAAACCACTCTAACTCTTTTTGGGATTCTAGTGATTTTGGTGATCCTCTACGGCTGTGAACTATGGGCCAGTAGCACAACCGATATGCAGTGGAAACAAATTGAGAAAATTTAGAAGAGGTTGATTACAAACAAATTCAAAATTAAAAGTCCAGTTCCTTATGCTATCCTGTTAAGTGAAATAGGGGTTGCCCCTATTGAAGCAATTTCTATGGTGTGAGTCATAAGGTATTTGAAAAAAATTGAGCAAATGGAAGAGGGAAAATGGCCTAAGGTTGTGTTTAGTGACAGATTGTGCAAAAGAAAAAAGACTTGGATGCTGCAAAATAACAAATGGTTTAGTAAATGGGGCATTTGCTTGAGCATGTGTCCTACAAAGAGTAAAGAGATAAAAACTTTTGTTATGGATAAGTTCCATAAATGTACTTGGGAGAAAGAGCTAGGGAGAAAGAAGAAGTACTACATTGAAGAGTTTAACCCCAATCATAACCATCAGCAAAAGGCATACATAGGGGCCAATATTTCTTGGAAATCTAAAATTCTTATTGCTCAATTAAGGACTAATTATCATCAACTCTGTTGTGAAACAGGGCGCTGGAAAAGGCCAAAAGAAAGGTGGGAAGAAAGAGTATGTATTTTGTGTTTGTTCGGAAAAGTGGAAACAGAAAAACATTTCATTTTAGAATGTGAGGCCCTCAAAGACAGCAGGGAAAATTATGCAGGTATTCTAGCAACTAATTCTTGGGATAATCTATTTATCAAAGAGTTTGTTGAGACGCTGGGAGTGATTATTGTAAAACTTCACAGAAAAAGGGCCAAATACAAAAGCCATATGGAAAAACAATCTGTCCCATAGGCTATTTTTAGCCTCATGGACGTTAAAAAATACTTTCTTTCTTTCTTTCTTGCAAAAACAAGCGACAATAGGCACAATACACTCACAACAACCCTAGGGCATAAAAATCCAAATCAAACTATTCTATGCAATATAAAATGCAATAACACCCCGTGGACATAAAATTCCACGAGATAAATAATACGTTGTTGGCATTCCACGATCCAGGAACACTCGGTAAGCTCCATACAATCACTCCACAAACAATTGGTCAAAAAGGTGAACCGCACTCCACCACACAGATCAATAAAAAACTCTAAACATAGAAAAAAATCGAATCTTATTTAAAAACTCACAATAAAAACCAAATTCAACGCTGAAAGAACAAGATAATCCTCTCACTGGCTATAGAATTACCACACCAGTGAAGATAATTCTTACCCAGCACCACATTACCACCCCGACAAATGTAATCCTCTCCTTGGCGCTAGAATCACTGATACTATGTAAATTCGTAAATATTAAATGGTTGTGTTTCACTTCCACTTTTCTGCATTCTGTGTCAAAAAAATAATTTTTGTTAATCATCCAAACACAATTAGGTTTATGTAAAAAAGTAAACACATAAACTGATGCCTTTATAAAAGGCATAAAGTTAGTGGCTGAAATCACAACCATTCATTTGATGCCACCATTAAAAATATTCTATCCATATTTAATTTTGTTCATACAACATTGATTAAAAACTAAAACCTTAGTAAATGTGCACATTTCCAATAACCCCTTTAAACTTTATTATATATATATATATATATATATATATATA
>ML785016.1:198787-210766 GCA_009831015.1 Picea engelmannii
CATCTTTTCTCTTTCATGTAAGTGAAAAATATAGTTTTATATTATGAAAATATAATTTAAAAATATAGAAATGATATGGGTAATTATATATGAATAATATAATTAATGGTACACGTTTATTATTTTCTTGTCTATGATAAAGAAGTATAATATTTTTTAAAATCATATTATGATAATCATATATAAGATAATAATATAGTTAATATAGTTAATATAGAAATGATATAGGTAATTATATATGAATAATATAATTAATGGTACAAGTTTATTATTTTCTTGTCTATGAGAAAGATGTATAATATTTTTTAAAATCATATTATGATAATCATATATAAGATAATAATATAGTTAATGGTAAAAGTTTCTCATTGAGTAGCATTAAAAATTAATAACAAAAAATATTTAAATGTTAAATATAAATAAATTGTTTTAATGTACACTTTAATTAAAATATATAAATATAAAACTTTAAATATATAAATGTTGGACAATTATATATGAATAATATAATTAATGGTAAAAGTTTATTATTGTCTTAGAAATGTCTTTTATAATCTTATATAAAAAAATGTGTATATTTCTTTTAAATCATATTATGATAATCATATATAAGATAATATAGTTAATGATAAAAGTTTCTTATTTAATAACATTGAAAAAAATAATAACAAAAAATATTTGAATGATAAATATAAATAAAAATAATATTTATATATTTAAAGTTTTATGCATTTATATATTTTATTAAGATGAACATTGAAATATTTTATTTATGTCAAATATTTATATGATAAATCATCATCATCATAATAATAATAATAATAAACATTAATACATTATAATACTGAGTTAATACATTATTATAATGTATATTTATGAGGAAATAATATTTCTCGGTTTTGAAGGGGAATATTACTTCTCTGCGGTTTTGAAATGATTTCTCTGCCGTTTTCAATGGAGAATAATATTTTTTTTTGTTTTTTTTTCAAAGGAGATATTTTATTAAGATGAACACTGAAATATTACCTTCTCTTTGCTTTTTACCTTTTTTACCCAAGTTTCTCACTTCTCTGTGGTTTTTGGAAATTATTTTTGGCTTCTTCAACTCGTTGAGCAATTGGATATCTAAAATGAGGTGGGTCACTTTTTACTTTGATTCAATTTTAATTTTAAGTAAAGAGATTTAAATATATTTTATTTATTATTTATTTTAAGTTTCATAAGTAAAAGTTGATTTAAGAGATAAAGTCAATCCATAATAATAATTGTTACATATTTTTTCTCTTCTTTTCAATATGATCACTCCACCACTTATTCCAAAAACTTGGCCTAACAAGGGGAGACCCCCCAAAATCACCCTAGAAATCCTTTACGATTATATGGAATCAGTAGAAAAAAGAAGGGAAGAGAGAGATGCCAAAATCCAAATAGAGTTAGAAACATTAGAAAAAGAGTGAAGAAAGAGACATAAAACTCCAAGTAGAATTAGATGCAATGATTGATAAAAAAAATTAAAGATACCATTCAAACTCAAATAGAGGATAGATTCTAAGGGTTCAAGAGTGAATTGGAGGCAATGAAGGATAAAACTGAATAAATCGAAAATCATAAACAATCAACCCAAGAAGGAGGGGTTGAAGAAAATCACAACTTGAGGGATAGTATTAAAGAGATAGAAGGAAAGCTAACCAACAACAATTTGACCCATAGTAATATGGAAAACAAATTGGATATCAAACCCATCAAAGAGGAAATGAATAAGCTAATCAAATTGGACCATGAGCATAACAAAAGAGCCTTGAACCTCATAATTTTTGTATAAAAGAACAACAAGAGAAGGCTACGCTAGAAATAGTAAAAGAAGAATTAAAAAATAAATCACAAATTCATACAACTTACATCATAGAAGCAAAGAGTCTAGAAAAACTAATTGATCATAAAGATAGGTTGATCCGTGTCAAAGTAAGTTGTAATGACCATAAATATAGCATACTTAGTAAATCTCCAAGCTTAAAAGGGTCAAGAATATTTATAAATGAAGACCTCATTCTCGAAGACCAATCTGAATTAAGGAAGGAAGTTCAAAAGGTAAAAGAAGCCAAGAAAGAAGGAAAATGAGCAATAATTAGAAATCGAAAAGCTATTGTTAGGGATAGAGATCAGAAGGATAATAATAAATAGGAATTTGGGACACTCAGGATCCTTTTTTGGAATTGTCGTGACTTTCCATCGCGTAAAGGTCCTATGATAAGTTGGATCTCGAGTGATATTGATATTATCTGTCTAGTTGAAACTTGGGAGCATGAGAAGTCTAAGGTCTTTAACATGGAAGGACTTGTCTTGTGGTTGGCATGGAACAAAAAAATCCCACCGTAGAGGGATAAGAGGCATAGCTTGTTATATTAGAAAGAACATTTCTCCTCACATTCAACTTCATAAGATTGACCCTTTTAATCAATACATTTTGATAGAAATTTCATACACCAATGATAAGAAGATGTATATAGAAATTTGTTATTTTGCGCCTATTAATTCTACTTTTTATAAGAAAAATAATCTAGATAAAAATTGTCCCTATAATAATTTAGAACAAGATATTTATAATTTCAAAAATGAAGGTAATATCCTCTAGGTAGGAGACTTTAATGCTAGGATTGCAACAAAATAAACTACTCTTTTATGTAATGACTCCAACCATAATGCTTTATGGCTAGATGAGGACCTTGTTTTATCCAATAGCTACAAAAGAAGCTCTAAAGACCTAATTGAGAATTTGTTTGGTACTGAGTTGATCAATCTCTGCAACTCTCAAGACCTAATAATTTGCAATGGGGTAATGAAGTGGTCAAACTCGAACCAGATGACTTGTATTCATGGGCTAGGTAGTAGTGTTGTAGATTATGTGATATCCGATATCCCCATTTACAACCAAATAACAACTTTTGACCTTTTAAATGACCATGAGCCTGACTCTGATCATAAACCTTTAACCCTAACTCTAAAATTTTCCATGCATAGGAGTACCATTGAAGAGAATTCTAATAATCAAAGGAATTTGCGCTTTGACAAAAGTAAAGTTGGCATTTTCTTGAAGGATTTAAATAGTAAATTAAACCTCCTAACTTATAAGGACAACATTGAAGAACTCTATCATAATTTTACAACTACCCTTTCCACTTCTATTAACAAGTTCTCTTTCGAGGTGTCCTATAAAAAGAATAATAGAAAGACCAACCGTTGGTATGATAAAGAATGTAAAATTGCTAGGAAATACATTCAGGATGTTTCTAATGAGTCCTTAAAACTTGATAAGATCAATACGTACAAAGACCTAATTAAAAGGAAACAAAGATATTATATCAATAAAAGGAAACAACAACTTTCACAACTATACAAGTTGGATCCTAAGAAGTTCTGGAGCCAAATTATAAAACACAATACTAAAGAAAATAATAGAATTCCCTTAAGGGACTAGAATTCCTAACTTAAAAGTATTTACGGATTCCCTAATGCGATGGACACCATTCCTATTGTCCCTAAAAAGGAAGAAGTTTTTTCATTAGATGACATAGATTTCAGGGTAATAAGCTTGCAAATGGGAAAGCTAAGGACATTGAAGGCTACCAAGATGGAATTTTTAAAATCAGAGGGCCAATCCTTATCCCTCACATAGACAAGCTCTTCAATTTAGCAGTCAAGCAGGGCTTCCCTAAACCCTGGATGCAAAGCCTCATTATTCCTATTTTTAAAAATGGGGATACACACATTCCCTCTAATTATAGGACTAGTATGATTATCCTGATTTTAGCCAAGATTTATGGAATTATTTTGGAAAAGAAGATTAGCCTTTGGCTAGAAATTCACAATAAAAGAGCTAAAGGCCAGGCCGTGTTTAGGAGATATCATTCAACTGTGGACCATCTTGTTACCTTTAGGATCATTGAAGAGGAGTTCCGTAATACTAAAACCAATATTTTTTGTTTTTTTGTTGACTTTAGAAAATATTTTGACATGGTTCCTAGGAAAAACCTTTGGAATAGGTTGGAAGAGATAAAAGTGCCTCTCGAGTTGAGGGTTGATGCAATAAGGATGTATGAGAAAGTTATTTCTAAGTTTAAAAACACTGAGGGTTGGTCAAAAGAGATTAACTGCAAGATCAGAGTCAAACAAGGTTGTCCATTGTCCCCTACCTTTTTTGGCACATACATTGACAATTTAGAAGAATTCTTGGGAAAATCATGTTGTGTCGGTCCTACTCTCACTGGTATAGTCATCAATATTCTTCTTTATAACGATGATATCGTTATTATGGCAATGAGTCCCCATTATCTTGAAAACCAACTAAGAATCCTCAAGGATTTTTTCTCCAATATGGGTATGATTGTTAATACTAATAAGACTAAGGTCATGATTATTGAATCCAATAAGATCCCTTATGATACCTTTGTATATGAAAACAACAACTTGGAGGAAGTGACTTCATACAAATATCTTGGAATTGATATTCACCACAAGCTCAATTGGAATTATAGCATTGACAAAAGAATTATTGGGGGGTGGAAAGCTTATTATGGGCTTGAAAACAATTGTAAATCAACTGATCTTTAGAGTTGGGATAAGAATAAACTCCCATTTGAGACTCTTGTTACACCTGTTATTCTTTATGGATGTGAAGTCTAGGGTTGTAGTATCTCTCATGAATCCTGGAGAAAGATAGAGAAAATACAGAAGAATTTTATAACCTATAATCTCAAAACTAAAGGAAATACTCCCTATCCCATCCTTCTCTTATAAACAAGCCTCTTCCCCATTGAGAACATGGCTATGACTAGATACCTAATGTATAAGAACAAGTTAAACAACATGGAGTACAAGAGGCTACCTAAAATTGCTTCAAAATCAAGTCATAAACACCATCGACTCAAGTGAGGATGGCATAAAGATGCTCGGTCTTGGAAAAACTATTGGGGAATCATGGAAGAAACCATTTTTCAGAATAAAGATACTATTAAAAAAAATGTCAAATCAAAATTTAAGGAGAAAATGTGGTGTGATAAAGAGCTAGAGGAAAAAATAAAAATAAGGTATTATAAAGATGTATTCAACCCTTATCTAGAAGATCAAAATTATCTATCTATTTTTCCAAGTGTAAAGAAAAAAATAAGCATTTCTAAGATGAGAACAAATTCTCACGAGTTCCATAGTGAAACTGGGCGCTGGTCAATTCCTAAAATGCCATGGGATGAAAGAGTGTGTCACCTTTGTGACACTACAAATGTTGAAAATGAAAAGCACTTTCTGTTAGATTGTCCAACCTATACCCATATTAGATCTCATTTTCAAAATATTTATCACACTACCAACCTTCCTAACCTCTTAACTCAACAAAAGTATGGTGATCTTGGAAAGCTTTTCTTAATGGTTTTTGAGCACAGAAACAAAATTCTAAAGAATCACAAGTAATCACTTACCCTCTTAAGGTCCAATAGAACAATTCGGTCTTAGTGGACGTCAAACATCATCGTCATCATCATCATCATATATTATTTATTTATTTATTAATACCATTTTTCATACTTTTATTTTATTTGTCATTTTTATTATATTTAAGAAAATATTTTTTTGTTAATTCTTATTTAATGTCTATTTAAACATTGTAAATATGTGATGGTGAAAATAATAATTTTGAAAAATATATGAATTTTATAAAAACACAAATCTTCAAATAAACTTATTTATAGGTAAATAAATAAAACATAATTAGATATCCATGGAAAAATTTAATAACATAAAAATAAAACTAGGATCAAAATAACATTTTCATATGAATTAATAATTTAAAAACAGAGTAAAAAAACATTATTATAACCTATAACAATAAAAATTAATGATAAATATAAAAAATTACAAGCAAAAATAAAATTTTCATTATGAATTTACGAAAATATAATTAAAAAAATATTTAATAATATATATCACATTTGAAATGTTTTCTTATGTGAAAACCATTAAAAGAAAAATCCTAAAAGCAAGTTATTTCCTTTAATATCACTATCACATCAATGATATATTAAATAACCATAAATTATAATAGCTTCATATTTCCTAACTCTCTATTTTTCTTAATAAAAAATATAAGACATATTTAAATATTTTAAGTCCAAACTATATTTGAAATCTATTTCATCTACTACTTATCATTTGGTAACTCATTGGAATGCAATAATATTAATGAATTTTTAAATTATCCATATCCATATTGTAGTGTTTCACATTCTTAAATTTTATTTCATGTTGAAATAAATCTTATTATTGTGAAGTGCATCAAATCATTACTTGGTATTTGTTTATCCATTTTAGATTAGTGAGAAAGTAATTACCTAGGATTTATGGTATTGGTTATCTTATGTTCACATTCTGAATTTTTAGTTCATTTTGATTTAAATTTAAATTTTATTATTGTGAAGTGAATCAAATTATTATTTTTGTTTACGGTATTTATTTATCCATTTTAAGTTATTTGATTTGTGTAAAAAAGTAGTTAACTAGGGTTTATGTTATGTTATATATAATATTGGTCATCTTATATTCACATTCTGAACTTTTAGTACATCTTCACTTAAATATTATTATTGTGAAGTGAATTAAATTATTACTTTTGTTTAGTGTATCTATTTATCCATTTTAGTTTCCAAAGATAAAAATTGTATTTTTCCACATATACGCTCCTTAACAGCTATACAAAATGTGTATATGCAGGTTGCACCATTACAGCCTGCGTACATTGGGTTTTGTGCCCAAAAATAAAAAATGTGCTAGCAGGGAAATCCCCCTATAATTATACGAGGGTTCTAAGTATAGACAAAGCTATGAACTCCCTTAAAAGACAATCTAATTCCTACACTACCCCAAACTTTTGACACAGATGAACATAAAGTAATAGAAGAGTAATTCAGAAGCAATACCTTTGGTCCAAACATTCGATGCTGACCTTCCTCAAGCTTTGTTACTTCCTTGGATGCTAGTCTCCTCCCAAATTTGACCTGCGTCAACACTTAGGAAAACAATTCTACAAATATTCTATTTCTACTCATCAATTAGGGTTACACATAAATCGTTATGCATAAATCAAATGGAAGACATAAATATATCATTTGGGACATGGAAAAATATTCTTTTATTAAATATTCAAAGATTGGAAATTACAACCTTTGCAGGCCGACACTCCGCGAACCTGGTCTGGGCTCCTCTTGACATTCCTCCAAGTGCACCTTCCAAATGCCTTCTCTCGCAATCAAATAATCAATTCAAGGGAAGGGAAGGGATTGTATGGGAGAAAAGGGATATAGAGGTAATGTCGAGGAAAGAACTCAAAAAGGGCTGGAAATACTTGGGCAAGGAAGGAAAGGGATTTGGGTAGAGTTTCACCATTCTAATGCTTGATTTTGGAATGTGAACCCAATACCTCTTTTTATATGAAAAAATGATATTTATTCAGTTTGGGGATGGGCTATAGTAGGTGAATTGGCTGGGAAACCTCCAATAGCCCATTAATTCCATTGAATTCCTTGCAACTTTTTATTTTTTGCAACTTTTGGAGGTAAACGCAGGTTGTCTAGTATGCATCTAGTGTATGTACGCAGGTTGTCTAGCATGCAACATGCATATGTACACTGGTAGTAGTGCAGTAGGGTGCGTACATGCCCCAAAACATAGTGTTTTAAATAGAGTTCCTCAACAGTGCTTTGGCAAATTGTGCAAGTAGAGAGGTCAATGCCATGTATGCATAGGTAGGTCATTTTAGGGCTATAAAAAAATGGTGTCAGGTTTCCATCTCACGTCACGAGATCCTTGATCCTTGACCTTCCATATACTAGAAACATTCTGAATGGGCCCTTAAGTTCCATTTGAATGATATAAATGGGCCATCTCCAAGTTGTGGAAGAAAGGAGAAGAATTCAACTTTGAGAGCAATGTTTCTCTGGAGAGAAGGATGCGGCCACGGGCAAAGCCAGTTTTTTTTTTTTTTCTTTAAAGGGAAAGAAGGAAACGACGACAATAGTATGACCACACCCCATATGACGAAAAAAAACATGCAAATGAGGCAACAAACAACTATGACACCATGCACAGGCACAAGGGCGACTGGGAAAAACATGCACAAAATAACATGGAGGAACGACTACCCGCCCGACACAACTCAACCACGCCTACAAGCTAAAGGAAAACATCCCCATCCTGATACAATGGCATAGATGAACAAGACAAGAACCTCAAGGCACATGAACCCAACACCTGAATGTGTTCATCCCATGCGCCCAAGTCAACATACGATGCTCGGCCAGAATCACACGGAAGGCACTGACTCCGACCAAGATATGATTCGTCACTAACCAATAGGGCATGCCATGATCCCTTCATCAGGAACCATGTTGTCCCTAGATGAGAGGTGCGACAATAACCCTGGCGCAAACATAACCTAAAGGGCCAAGACTCAATACCAACCCACGCGCCAGGAGACCGAAAAATCTGACTCAAGACTACACCCACACCCAAGCATTCGATCGACAAGACTCCAGATGATGATACTCAAGGGAAGAAATGCAACTTTTATGCGACTTTTCCAACACCCCAATCACTCATCAAGTCTAAACTTGTCAAAATTTCCATAAAAAATAACATTATGTAAAATCTAACTCGCATGTATAAATTATTAATTAGCCATTAATTTACAATCAAATGACCTTAAGTTTAACCAAATTAGAAAGTCTAATTCCATTGTCCATCGTTACCATCTAATTGATGAATCTAAAATAACCAATACTAAACCATAACTACAATTACTATCTAATTAACAATAATTATGATCTAACTAGCATGCTTAATTATAGATTAGTCATTAAGTTACCATCAGAATCACATCAATTACGAATCCATTTGAAAATCCTTCATTACACTTTATTCAATAATTTCAATCTAAATAACATCAATTACTAATCAATCGACGAGTCTTCTTTAATCATTACTAAGACCGAATTGACAAGTCTAAGTTTAATTAACTTAAGAACTGTCTAAGAAGGAAGTGAGGTTATCTAATCAATCAAGGTTGTCTATTCATATGGAAGGTTGCAATACAAATAAAAGACTATTCTGTTCAATACAATGATGTTTAAATGTTGTCCAGTCAACGAAGGTTATTCTAATTGAAAAGTCAGTTTAATCAATGAATATTGTACCAACCAAGGATGTTAAGGGAGAAGTTGTTCATTAAAGAAAACTAAATAACTGTTGTGTAAAAGACGTCATCCCTTTCCACGTGACAACTAAGAGTTGCTATTAAAGGAACAAGTAGTCAGCTAAAAAAAGATGGGTACAAGCACTAGCCTTAAATTGCAATTTGCAGGGAAATTACACCATCATTAAATGAAAATGCAACTGGTAAGTAATAAAGGATCGATCAAGATGGCATAAGAAATGAAAAACATTCCAATAAAAATGAATTGTAGTTAACTAAAGGCCGAACGCCTGGTAACACAAGGCAACACACAGACATGACAGTTGGCCAAAATTGCCAAGCTATTAAGAGGAAAAATCATGGGCAAGATCAACAAGCTCAGGAAAGCGCTTTAAAGCAAAATCGTGGGCATTTACAGCAAGCTTAGTCTCATTTTAAATGAAAAAATCGTGGGCATTTAAAACAACAATCTGATCTCAATTAAACGCAAAATCGTGGGCATTTAATCAACAAAGAATAAGATTCTGTGAGAGTAAAATCATGGTAATAAAATCGGTGTGTTAACCATGGTAAAAAAATGGTGGTATCAGTAAAGAATCAATTTCCATGTCAATTACAACAACTCATTCACATTAAAACGATAAAAATCATGGGCAATCAACAGGAAGACATAGAGAACGTTTCTCTAGGCAATAACAGGAAAAATGCATCATCATTTAATTGCAATTTGTGGGCATGCACAAGAATCCAATGGAAGTTATTTTAATGCTTAACTCAGTCTTCAACAAGGGAAAAAAAAATGCCCCAGCAGTAAAACGAAATGCAGTCCAGAGAGGGTTGAATTTGCTAGGCAACAAGGTAATCAAAATCAAAATTATTAAGTGAAAGACACAATCTTCTTCAAGGGAAAAATCGCCTCAAAGTAAAAACAAAATGTAGACAGAGAAATCATTTCATTTTTCCATTGCTAGAATACCAAATATAAAAATGCAAACATGGAACCATTTCGTTTTTTCATTGCAAGAATACCAAATGTAAAATGTAGAGATGAAGTCATTTCTTTTTTCCATTGCCAGAATACCAAATATAAAATGCAGACTTGAAATCATTTCATCTTTCCATTCCCAGAATACCAAATATAAAAATTGTAGACATGAAATCATTTCTCTTTTCCATTGCCATAATACCAAAAAAAATAAAAAAATGTAGACATGAAATCATTGCGTTTTTCCATTGCCAGAATACCAAATAAAAAAATGCAGACATGGAATCAATTCGTTTTTCCATTGCCATAACACCAATAAAACACAGACAAAAGTAAGAGACAAGGATCCAGTGGGAAAAGTCATGGAATGATCGCAGGGGTTCTATCAGTCAAGGCACAGAGAAAAACCAACCAGGAAATAAGATAATCCATATGCAGAGGTCTTTGCCAGATGGCGGAATAAAAAATTAGCCAAGCACAATAATGGAGGTAGACGACTGACAGGAACGTCCTTCGATCATCATCCACGCACAAAAAAGTAGGGCATTGAGATCCATAGGTCTATTAACGTCGAAGCAACGACCGTAGATCAGGCTCCTGGCTGACTGTTTAGGCGAGGACATATGAGCTAGGGATGAAGGGAAAAACAACCACAAACTTCACAATCAATACACCCAAGGTGGTCAAGACATGCCAAGAATCAAAGGCCATGGGAGTCAATCAATCATCGAGCTAGGCTAAGGAAAACTCAGTCAACCACTAGAACGCTAGACAATTAATTTAATTACCCTCTAAACATGTAGATACAAGCATATTACTACTACAATCTACCATACAAAATGAAGAAAGCGTACCATTGGTTGATTGCCCACTTTGAGTTGATGTCTCGCTCGCTCCGTGCAACACCCACTTGCCGACCGACGAGACTTCACCCATACCTCACAGCTGATGCTAGGGGTACTCTTCTTCCCCCTTAGCCCCCTAAGTCCAAAGGGGCCATGCATGCTAACTAGAGAATCAACTAGCTCCCAGCTCGCCTCGCAAGGCTGAGCTATCACTCCTCACCAAGCTGGGTATCCCAACTCCCACAAGCTAAGTGAGTCAAGTAGAGATTTCTGCAACGTAACGTTACGGAAACAGAAAAAGATCCTTCATCCTTCTCCTCCCCTCATTATATAGAGTTTCGAAGTCCCTTTCTTTCCTAAAATCTTATTTAGTTAAAGTTTTAAAATTTAAATCCTATAAATCCTCCCCATACAAGTGTCACCCTTCCCCTTCATTCCTCCACAAATTAATTTCTTTAATTAATTAATTTCCTTTATTTCCCTCACCCACCTAGAGTCACTCCTAGAATCGCTCCTAAGTGTCCCGAAATTATCTTACAGGTTTTAATGACTTTCCCCATTTTCAATTTGCTAGTTCAATTCTAAATTAGAAAGTTTTTAATGGTAGATACCTTACTAAGTTTGACTTTTTGCTTTTTCCCTTGTGTTTCCCTTTTCTTCTTATGTTTCCCTCTTTTCCTAGTTTCCTAAATATTTTAGATTTCCCTCTCTCCTCTTTTCATTTAGGATTCAAATTGGCAGGTGTAGAAATTAACCCCCTTTTTCCTTTTTCCCTTTTTAGTTAATAATTTTAAATTATCATAAAATAATAAAACAATTATTTCCCTTTTTTTTTTAAATTCTACCATAACAGATTTTTATGAATCATTTAAATTGTTTACCCCCTTCTTGTTACAATATTTAACAAAGAGTAT
>ML785016.1:210883-228374 GCA_009831015.1 Picea engelmannii
CTAGCATAATTTAGACCTAGACCTTAAATTTTTGTGCTGGGCGACATTTTATTTGGGAAATTGTTTTTAAAATTCTTATCACGTTATTCGTCCTAAGGTCATCTAGGTTCATTCATTTATCATTAACAACGCGATGTGCCCTTCAAGACACACTAGGTGCTCCAAGGGTGCCACTTGCCTCATCTGTTCCCTTGCGCGACGTGCCCTTCAGGATGCATCACGTGCTCCAAGGGTGCCACTCACCTCTTTTGTTCCCTTGTGCGACATGCCCTTTAGGACGCACCATGTACTCCAAGGGTGCCACTCGTCTCTTTAGTAGACATCAAAAACCCCTGGAGTCAATACTCTACCAGGTGAACTTGTGGGAGACTAAGGGCATCTAAGGAATAAGGCCCCCTCCTTATTGCGCGCCCCTTAGAATCATCGTGAGCGATTGTCGCAGTCTTCCCTCATGGCATCGTGGGTCCTCTCGAACTAGGTAAATGTTAACCTATAGTTCATTCCATGGCGGGAGTGGTAGTAGGTTGTGGCAGGGCTGTTGTCCACACCTCTCCCTCAACATCTCTGGTAGTCATGCGTGACCCCTTTACTCCACATGTGAGTCTGGTCGACAAGCTATCGTCAGATTGCATCATCAACGAATCATGTCAGAATATATCCATATCATATCATCTAATCAGATGCACTAATATCACAGTAAAACAATCAAACCCCAATGGTACACTCCTCGATTTGATCCAGAGTCCAAGGGGTTCCATCGATGACTCTGCATCATCGAGGTCCAAAATCCTGCACACTCAATAAAACCGAGTCAATAACACCTGTCTATGTCAATGCAATAAAACAACTTGTCATCAACCCATAATGCCTCATAATCAAAATCAAATGTTTTAATAGCATAATAATATGGATCACTTGCGAGCAAGTGTCCTCAAAGAATAAGTTCGCTCAGTGCGTCAGAGTGGGATGTTACATACAACCCCTCTTGGTCTAAACTTCATACCGAAGTTTCACAGTATAAGTGCCGAAATAATCTGTATCACAGTATCATAATTCTATCTATCAAACAAAAATGGAAACTGCTGGCGCATATCAGATGCGTCCTCCCAGGTCACCGAGTGCAGACTATAGTTGTCCCACTAGACCTTGACCTGATCTACTGTTCGACATCGTAGCTGTTGAATGTGATGATCCAATATGCATATCAACTGAGCCATGAGTACCCCCTCATCCGATACCTGGAAGGAACTCATGTCAATAACATGTGTAGGATCACTAATATAATGTCTCAAAACAGATAAATGAAAAACATCATGCATACGCCTCAAAGAATTAGGCAGGGCTAGTCGATAGGCCACGGGCCCCTTTCTCTCCACAATCTCAAAAGGTCCCATGAAATTAGGAGAGAATTTATCTCCCTTTCCAAACTTGATCGAACTCTTATGCGGTTTAACCCGCAAGAAGACTTGATCACCGACCTCGTAACTACGGTTGACATGATGCGCATAGGCATAACTCTTATGTCGATCCTGCGCTTCTTTAATCCTTTGTCTTATTGTTTACATTTTCTATTCCATTTCTTGGATCTCTTCAGGTCCCACCAAGACCCTATCCTCAAGTCGATCCCAAATCAAAGGCATTCGACATGGTCTCCCGTAAAGAAACTCAAAAGGCACCATCTTAATGGTGTTCTGGTAATTGTTGTTATAAGCGAATTCCACCAATGGAAAGAATTCTTCCCAACGCTTTTGTTGGTCCATTATGTAGATGCGCAACATGTCTTCCGAGGTATGGTTCATTCATTCGATCTTCCCGTCAGTCTCCGGGTGATACGCCGTATTGAAGTTAAATTGGGTTCCCAAGGCCTCTTGGAAACTTGTCCAAAATCATCCAGTTAACACCGATCCTCGATTGGATATAATCCTCTTAGGAACACCATGCGGCCTCATAATCTCACTGATGAAAACTCTAGCTATGTCAGGTGCCTGATACGTTGTACGTAGAGGAATAAATTGAGCACTCTTCATCAAAGTGTCTACTACTACGAAAATTGACTCATGTTTCCTTGACTTCAGCGATAATCTAAAAATAAAATCCATCAAAATAACCTCCCAATTTGATTTTGTAATAGCGCGAGGCTATAGTAATCCTACTGGGTGTCTATGCTTAGCCTTTACTTGCTAACATTCTATACATCTGGCCACATAGTTGACTATGTCTACCTTCATTCCCTTCCAGAAGAATAAGGGTTTAAGGTTTGCCCTCATCTTCATGACTCCTGGGTGAGCCATGTAAACTGCTCTATGAGCCTTGCTTAGGATCAACATCCTCAACTCGTCATTCGACGGTACGTAAATCTGATTTTTAAACCTCAATAATCCATCACTATCAAATGAAAATCCTTCAAATCTTGTTACCATCATTGTGTTTTGTCCGATAAAACCCTCGACCTCTTTGTACCAGTCATCGTCACGCTGTAAAGTTAGAATATTTTCACGTAGATTCTTCTTAAGAGGCAACACCAAAAAGATGTGTGGCCTCTAACTCAATGCATCTGCAACTCGGTTCACTGTTCCTTTTATGTAAGTAATCTCAAAGTCGTACTCGCTAAGCAATTTCGACCAATGCCGTTGTCGTGTGTTTAGGTCGCTTTGTGTAAAGATGTGTTGTAGTCCACAGTGGTCAGTCTTTCATTCAAATTTTCATCCAAAAAGGTAGTGTCTCCAAACCTTCAAGGCATATACGATGGCTAACAACTTCAAATCGTGTGTCGTGTAGTTCTCCTCATGCCTTCTCAGTTTCCTCAAGATGTAAGCGATCACTCGTCCATATTGCATCAAGACTCCGCCTAAGCCTTCCTTGGATGCGTCAGTGCATACCAAGAAGTCCGCATCCATGTCAGGGACCTTTAGTATTGGTGTTGTTGTTAACAACTCCTTGAGCCTCTGAAATGCTTCCGCACATTTCTTGGTCCAAACAAAGTTCTTGTTTTTCTTCTGCAATTACGTGATCGGATTTGCTATCTTCAGAAATCCCTCAACGAACTGTCGATAGCATCCTTCTAAACCCATGAAGCTACGCACTTCCAGGACATTTGTTAGCGCAGGCCATTCCATAATAACCTCGACCTTTGCTGGATCCATGACGATGCCTTTGTTGGAGATGACATGCCCTAATTAGTGAATCTTCGATTGATAAAATGAGCATTTGGACAACTTCCCATTCAATTTGTGCTCTAGAAGACACTGTAGTACCAAGTGTAAGTTCTCTCCATGCTCCTCTGTAGTCTGAGAGTAAATCAAAATATTGTCAATGAATACTTGGACAAACTTGTCCAAGTACTCGCAGAACACCCCATTCATCAAACTCATAATATCCCTGGGGAGTTTGTCAATCCAAATGGTAAAATAGTAAACTCATAATGTCCAAACCTCATCTTAAAGGCGGTCTTAAGGACGTGATCTTCCTTAATCCGCAACTAGTGGTATCCTAATCACAAGTCAATCTTTGAGAACACTGTCGCGCCCTTCATTTGATCGAACACATCATCAATCCTTGGAAATGAATACTGATTCTTGATCGTTTCCTTGTTCAACTGATGGTAGACAATGCAGAGCCTCCACGACCCATCCTTCTTTCGTATGAAAATAACAGGCGCACCCCACGGTGACACACTTGGACGTATCAGTCCTAGGTCCAACAATTCTTTTAGTTGCATTCTCAACTCCTGTAATTCTGGGGTCGACATCCGATAAGGAATTCTAGCTATCAGTTCAGTTCTCGGTTTTAGGTCTATAGTAAACTCCAATTCCCTCTTTGGTGACATCCCAGGTAACTCCTCCGGAAATACGTCCACAAACTCTCTCACCACCAGAAGGTGTTCTAGACCTTCCACTACTCCCTTCTCGTTTAATGCAAGGATCGCATAAAGTTTGCACCCCTTGCGCATGCTCTTCCATAGCAACAAGGAAGAGATGAACCTCAGGTAAACTCCCTGGTTCCTTCCTACAATCACACATCTCTGTCCCGCATCATCGACCAAGCTCAATCATTTCATCTTGCAATTGAGTATTGCCTCATGCGATTCCAACCATTCCATACCGATCACAACATCATAAGATCCTAAGATTGTGACGTACAGGTTGGCCCTGGTGACAAACTCTCCCAGGTTAAGGATACAACCCATAACCTTTCCTCCAACCTTTTGTTTGGTTCCCGAGTCCATCTCAATGAAGCTAAACTCATCATGTTCGAATACCTTTACCTTAATCCTTTTTAGCGCTGCACCAGAAATGAAACTCTCAGTAGCACCGAGATCGATCAAAATATTAAGGGTTTGGTCAGTGATGGTACCTATCGTCTCGAGAACAGTCGACTGATGCTCTTCCTGGCGGTTATTCACCGCTACATGAATCTGATGGGCATTGCCCAAATCTCCCACAGTAGTGGGTCAGGCTGATCTAGATGCTCTAGTCCTCTCCACAAGGCAATCGCGCTGGTTGTGTGACTCCCCACACGTCCAACACCCATTCTTCGGCCTAGTAGTCCTGGTATCCGAAGTAGAAGATGACGGCCCACCAGCTTGGAATCTTGGTCTGTTCTGCTGAACAAGCCTAAACTGTCACTGTTGTGGTCGACACGGTTGTTGATGCTGTGGTCTCCGATAAGGTATCCACTGCTAAGGCATCGGTCACCAAGGTGTAGTGAAAGTGGATCCCCTCTGGAAGCGACGATACCCTGGCGTATGTCTAGCTGGTGTCTGATACTACTGTGCACCAAATGACACATGCCCTGTTGGTCTTACTGGAGTCATGGTATGACCCCCGTTGATAAGATCCTCCTCTGTTATGAGGTCCTTCTGGATGGCATCATGCAAGGTTTGAGGCATAAAAATCCTAACCTTTCTGCGTATGTTTCTGTTAAGACTGAACAGGAACCTATTGACCTTAATTTTCTCAGTGTTAAGATGTGGAGCATACCAGAGCAGCTCCATAAAATGGGCCTCGTAATTGGGAATCGTACGACTGCCTTGTCGTAAGGCATTGAACTCGTTGAGTTGACACTCAATGAATTCCTCTGATAGGTATCTCTCACGGAACCATTCCTCGAATAGTTCCCATGACACATCTTCGACGGCCATGTTCAGCTGCAGTAGGAGCATCTTCCACCATAGAAGAGCACTTCCTTGCAGTTGGAAGACCGCCATGCGGACCTTCATGTTGGAGGTATAATCGCGAAGTGAAAAGCACATCACCACATTATCCAACCATGCCTTAGCAGCTGTGTCATCCAGGGCACCAAAGAACTCGGGAAATTTAACCTTCTTGAGTTCATGGTGAATCCTACCAGTACCCACCGGAGTGCGCGGTGGACCCTCAGTGGGTGCTTGTTCCCTGGCCTCATCTTTGTCCAAACGAATGATCAGTGCCTCAGACATGTGCTGAAAATATCTCATCATTTCGAACACATCACCAACTGCTATCTTCTCCTGCCCAACAACCTGTTTGTCTCCCTGAGGGTTAGACCCCTCAGGTGGGGCTGCTACTGGAGGCATCACGCCTCCTCCCCTAGCACCCTGTCATCTGCCTCCGCGGAGTCCTCTAACCATGATTACCTACATAAATACAAGTCAACACAATTAGCAACATTATAATCAAATCATATCAATGAAAGTTGTAGTGATCCCAAGTCGCGGGTTGAACCCGCTCTGATACCATATGTAACAACCACATTGATGCGGCCATGGGCGAAGCCAATTTTTTTTTTTTTGTTTAAAGGGAAAGAAGGCAATGAAGAAAACAGTATGACCACATCCCAGATGAAGAACAAAAGCATGCAACTGAGGCAACATGCAACTATGACACCACACATAGGCACAAGGGCAACTGGGAAAAACACACACAAAATAACATGGAGGAACGACAACCCGCCCGACACAAATCGACCATGCCTACGAGATAAAGGAAAAGATCCCCATACCGGTACAACGACCTAGATGAACAATATGAGAAACTCAAGGTGCGCGAACCCAACAATTGAATGCGTTCATCCCACGCACCCAAGTCAACATAGAACGCTCAGCCACACTTACACAGAAGGCATCGACTCTGACCAAAATATGATTCAATGCTAACCAATAGGGCATGCCATGATCCCTTCATCAGGAACCATGCCATCCTCAGATGAGAGGTGCGACAATAACCTTGGCGCAAACATAACCTAAAGGGCCAAGACTTAAGACCAACCCACATGCTAGGAGGCCAAAAAATCTAACTCAAGACTACACCCACACCCAAGCATTCGATCAACAAGACTCCGGAAAATGATACTCAAGGGAATAAACACAACTTTTACGCGACTTTTCCAACACCCTAGTTGCTCATCAAGTCTAAACTTGTCAAAATTTCAATTAAAAAAAAACATTAAGTGAAATCTAACTCGCATGTCTAAATTATTATTTAGCCATTAATTTACAATCAAATGACCTTAATTTCAACCAAATTAGAAAGTCTAATTACCATTGTCCATCGTTACCATCTAATTGATGAATCTAAAATAACCAATACTAAACCATAGCTACAACTACTATCTAATTAACAATAATTATGATCTAACTAGCATGTCTAATTATAGATTAGTCATTAAGTTACCATCAGAATCACATCAATTACAAATCCGTTCGACAATCCTTCATTACACTTTAGTCAATAATTTCAATCTAAATAACATCAATTACTAATCAATCGGAAAGTCTTGTTTAATCATTACTAAGACCGAATTGACAAGTCTAAGTTTAATTAACTTAAGAATTGTCTAAGAAGGAAGTGAGGCTGTCTAATCAATCAAGGTTGTCTATTCAGATGGAAGGTTGCAATACAAATAAAAGACTGTTGTGTTCAATACAAGGATGTTTAATCATTTAAGGTTGTACTAAACCATTAAATGTTGTCCAGTCAACGAAGGCTATTCTAATTGAAAAGTCAATTTAATCAATGAATACTGTACCAACCAAGGTTGTTAAGGGAGAAGTCGTTCATTAAAGAAAACTAAATAACTGTTGTGTAAAACATGTCATCCCTTTCCACCTGACAGCTAAGAGTTGCTATTAAAGGAGCAAGTAGTCAGCTAAAAAAATGGGTACAAGCACCAGCCTTAAATTGCAATTTGCAAGGAAATTACGCCATCATTAAATGAAAATGCAACTAGTAAGTAATAAAGGAGCGATCAAGATGGCATAAGCAACGAAAAGCATTCCAATAAAAATGAATCGTAGTTAACTAAATGATGAACGCCTGGTAACACAAGGCAACAGACAGACATGAGAGTTGGCCAAAATTGTCAGGCTATTAAGGGGAAAAATCATGGGCAAGATCAGCAAGCTCAGGCAAGCGCTTTAAAACACAATTGTGGGAATTTACGGTAATCTCAGTCTCATTTTAAATGCAAAAATCATGGGCATTTAAAACAATAATCTCATCTCAATTAAATGCAAAATTGTGGGCATTTAATCAGCAAAGAATAAGATCCTGTGAGAGTAAAATCGTGGTAATAAAATCGGTGTGTTAACCATGGTAACAAAATGGTGGTATCAATAAAGAATCAAACTCCGTGTCAATTACAACAACTCAGTCATATTAAAATGGTAAAAATCATGGGCAATCAATATGAATACGTAGAGAACGTTTCTCTGGGCAATAACAGGAAAAACGCATCATCATTTAATTGTAATTCATGGGCATACACAGGAATCCAATGGCAGTAAGTTTAATGCTTAACTTAGTCTTCAACAAGGGCAAAAAAAAATTGCCCCAGCAGTAAAACAAAATGCAGTCCAGAGAGGGGCGAATTTTCCAGGCAACAAGGTAATCAAAACCAAAATTATTAAGTGCAAGACATAGACTTCTTCAAGAGAAAAATTGCCTCAAAGTAAAAACAAAATGTAGATAGAGAAATCATTTCATTTTTCCATTGCCAGAATACAAAATATAAAAATGCAGACATGGAATCATTTCGTTTTTCCATTGCCATAATACCAAATGTAAAATGCAGAGATGAAGTCATTTTGTTTTTCCATTGCTAGAATACCAAATCTAAAATGCAGACACAAAATGATTTCGTCTTTCCATTGCCATAATACCANAAAATGCAGACAGGGAATCAATTCATTTTTCCATTGCCATAACACCAATACAATGCACACAACAGTAAGAGAAACGCAAGGATCCAGTGGGAAAAGTCATGGAATGATCGCAAGCGTTCTATCAGTCAAGGCATAGAGAAAAACCAACCAGGACACAAGATAATCCATATGCAGAGGTCTTTGCTAGATGGGAGAATCAACAATCATCCAAGGACAATAACGAAGGTAGATGGCTGACAGGAACGTCCTTTGCTCATCATCCTCGCACAGAAAAACAAGGCATTGAGATCCATAGGTTTATTAATGCCGAAGCAATGACCGTAGATCAGGCTCCTGGCCTATTGGTCAAGCAAGGACTAATGAGCTAGGGACGAAGGGAAAAAAAACCACAAACTTCACAATCAATACACCCAAGGTGGTCAAGACATGCCGGGAATCGAAGGCCATGGGAGTTAATCAATCATCGAGCTAGGCTAAGGAAAACTCAGTCAACACTAGAACGCTAGACAATCAATTTACTTACCCACTAAACATGCAGATACAAGCATATTACTACTACAATCTACCATACAAAATGAAGAAAGCGTACCATTGCCTTATCGCCCACTTTGAGTTGATGTCCCACTCACTCCGTGCAACACCCTTTTGCCGACTGACGAGTCTTCACCGGTACCTCCCAGCTAATGCTAGGGGTACTCTTCTTCCCCCTTAGCCCCCCGAGCTGCAAAGGGGCCACACACGCTAACCAGAGAATCAGCTAGCTCCGAGCTTGCCTCACAAGGCCGAGCTACCACTCCTCACTGAGCTGGGTATCCCAACTCCCACAAGCTAAGTCAGTCAAGTAGAGATTTTTGCAATGTAACGTTACGTAAACAGAAAAATATCCTTCATCCTTCTCCTCCCTTCATTATATAGAGTTTCGAAGTCCCTTACTTTCCTAAAATCTTATTTAATTAAAGTTTTAAAATTTAAATCCTAAAAATTCTCCCCGTACAAGTGTCACCCATCCCCTTCATTCCTCCACAAATTAATTTCTTTAATCGATTAATTTCCCTTATTTCCCTCACCCACCTAGAGTCACTCCTAGGATCGCTCCTAGGTGTCCCCAAATTCTCTTATAGGTTTTAATGACTTTCCCCATTATCAATTTGCTAGTTCAGTTTTAAATTAGAAAGTTCTTAATGGTAGATACCTTACTAAGTTTGACTTTTTTCTTTTTCCCTTGTGTTTCCCTTTTCTTCTTATGTTTCCCTCTTTTCCTATTTTCCTAAATATTTTAGATTTCCCTCTTTCCCCTTTTCATTTAGGACTCAAATTGGCATGTGTAGAAATTAACCCCCTTTTTCCTTTTTCCCTTTTTAGTTAATAATTTTAAATTATCATAAAATAATAAAACAATTTTTTCCCTTTTTTCTTTTAATTTTACCATAACAGATTTTTATGAATCATTTAAATTGCTTACCCCCTTCTTGTTACAAGATTTAACGAACAGTATAATTATTATTTATGTTGTTTTTATTTTTATTTTGTATATATATATATATATTAAAGTTAAAATTTTACCACTAGCATAATTTAGACCTAGACCATAAATTTTCATGTTGGGCAACATTTTATTAGGAAAATTGTTTTAAAAATTCTTATCACGTTATTCATCCTAAGGTCATCTAGGTTCATTCATTTATCATTAACAACGCGACGTGCCCTTCAGGACACACTAGGTGCTCCAAGGGTGCCACTCGCCTCATCTATTCCCTTGCGCGACATGCCCTTCAGGACACACCACATGCTCCAAGGGTGCCACTCGCCTATTATGTTCCCTTGCGCAACATTCCCTTTAGGATGCACCACATGCTCCAAGGGTGCCACTTGCCTCTTGAATAACTTGGTAGACATCAAAACCCCTGGAGTCAATACTCTGCCAGGTGAACTTGTGGGAGACTAAGGGCTCATAAGGAATACAACCCCCTCCTTATTGCACACCCCTTAGAATCATCATGATTGACTGTCGCAGTCTTCCCTCATAGCATCGTGGGTCCTCTCGAACTAGGTAAACGTTAACCTACAGTTCGAGCCACGGCGGGAGTGGTAGTAGGCTGTGGTAGGGCTATTGTCCACACCTCTCCCTCAACATCTCTGGTAGTTGTGCATGACCCCTTTACTCCACATGTGAGTCTGGTCGGCAAGATATTTTCAGCTTGCATAATCAACGAATCATGTCATAACATATCCATATGATATAATCTAATCATATGCACTAATATCACAGTAAAACAATCAAACCCCAATGGTACACTCCCCGACTCGATCTGGAGTCCAAGGGGTTCCATCGATGCCTCTACATCCTCGAGGTCCAAAATCCTACACACTAAGTAAAACTAAGTCAATAGCACCTGTCTATGTCAATGCAGTAAAACAACATGTCATCAACCCATAACGCCTCATAATCAAAAGCAAATGTTTTAATAGCATAATAATTCGGATCACTTGTGAGCAAGTGTCCTCAAAGAATAAGTTCTCTCAATGCGCCAGAGTAGGATGTTACACCTTGACCTTCCATATATTGGAAACGTTCTTTATGGGTCCTTCAGTTCTATTTGAATGCTATAAATGGGCGATATCCAAGCTGTGGAAGAAAGGAGAAGAATTCAACTTTGAGAGCAATGTTTCTCTGGAGAAATTATCGACTTGGTATTGAGTCTGCCTCCCTTTGTCCTTTTAATTCTAAACACATTGTTCATCCCCCAAGATCTTCACTATTTGATGGAGAACCTCATCGTCTCTCTTATATGAGCTTACCTTTGGTGGAGGATTGAAGTGGTGGACGCCCATCTTGAAGGGACTTAGTTTATCGATTTTGAATGTTTCAACATGAATTTTTTTCATATATACACTTATGTTGATTATATTTTAATAGAAATACTCTTTTCTCGTCCAATTAATGTTTGCAAATATTTGAATTGTTATTCCATGGGCGTATTTGTTATGAATATTGATGGATTATGCTATTATATGTGGAAACTTTATATATTATCACCATATGATTGCGTATCTTGGTTGTTGAGGACAAGTTGTAGGTATATAGCTTTGAGTCAAGTGCTCAACAATGGACTTCATCGAAATTATGGACGAGGTAGGTTCTTTATCTTGTATTGTTAGCATATTTGTTTATATATCATACTGGATATTAGAGTTCATTTCTATAGTCATTTCCATCTGTTGTGGTTTACCCCATGCCATAGAGTCATTTTCCTCGTAATAGAATTGGTGACCATACTAGGGAGGGAATATTGTTTTCATGGTTCTGAGTGTTTTTCTCCTTCGATTTCTCTCGTTATGTTGAGTTTCTTGTCGTCTAATTTCTTGACAGCCTGTTTTCATTTTGAGTCTGACTTTCTTGGCCTTATCCTTAACCTGTCAGTGTTTTAATACATATAGGCGGGTTTTCCCTTGACAACCATGTACATACATGAGTTTTCGTTCTATAGGGAGAGTACATATGTGGGTTTTCATTCTATAGGGAGCGTACATACATGGTTTTCTCTTGAACAGTCCCACACATCATCCTTTTTTTCTTGATTACTGAGTTTGATGTTTGTTGGGTAAGTTTTGATGGTTGTTGAGTCTTCTTAGGTCTTTGTCATAATTGTTAAGTGCCTCCAGGGTGATAGGAAACCTTTCTTTGGTTGAATTTTCAAGCGGTTTTTCTTTGTCATCATCTTTTTCATTGGTTGTCCTTACATCTCAGGCTAGGTGTTTGCTTCTTGATATTCTACTTGGTTTGTCATTGTTTGTGTATAGTAGGGTCTTTATATCAAGATCTTGTTCAAGCCTTGCATTTTCATTGTTTTATATTGAAAATACAATAAATATATATATATTTTGCATTGTTGGAATTTGATCTTTTGGGTTCTTAACGTTGATCTTAGTACATGTATAGAAATATTGCATCTTATTTGAAATTGCAAAATTGAATTGAAAGTTGCATTTTGAAAATCTTATCATTTATTGGGAATTGAAGTTAGGTTTTTGCATTATATTCATATTCATTTTTTTTACTTGTTGAGTCATAAAATCATCAGTTTCACAACTGCACCTTTTGAGTAAACAAAATCACCAAAAATAATGCTCATAAATTTAAAATTGATTAGAAACGATTTTATTTTTCAGGCTGCACAAACTAGCTTAAGATTTAGAGCCTTGGAATATGATTTTGTGAGTAAAATTCTCCATGGCTATTAAACTCAACATATGTTTCTGACTAAGGGAGTGGTGAAATCCATTGTATAATTGCTGACGTCAAGAGGCTCCACTCACACTAGAGTTAAGCATGAGGTTGCGCGAAGTTTGTTGAGGAGATATCCCTCCAATACCTTATTAGCGTCATAGATATTTCTGGGAATCTATTCGTATATGGGGGTCTTGATAGTACCTTTACCTCTGTGAGAGGTGGTTCTTTTGATATTTTGGGCTTTGATAACCTACCCATAAGGTGGACCTAACTTAAAACTATTCACCTAGGCATTGGTTATATTGTGGTGGCTTATTTGCTTGACAGAGGCAGCCACATAGGTTACTTGCAGGGGTTATTCTGTAGGTACCCTATGTTAGATAAGGGTAGGACAACACATAACCTTTATGGATGATTACCTCTCTGAGGGATCTGACCGACCATTGTTAAGCCCATAAGGGCCCTTTTAATTGATTATGATACCTACGATATTTTGAAGGGAGTCTCAGGCACCTCTTGGATGAGGCATACCTACTTTAGGTAGGGACAACCCTTTCAACCACTTTATCTTGTTTGTGTGAATTTTTGCCTTTTGTTTATTTTGGTGTTCTCTTTGATTATTAGTTGGCCTTAGGATTTCTTTTTACATATCTCAAGTCTTGAGTCATAATGGAGCCAGACCAGCTTCCTCATAGGTCTGGATGTTTGTTAAAGTTACCATAGGATATTGAGTATTTTCCTTTAAAAAGGCATAAAGTTATCAAACTTGGTACACACACCTCCACCTACCAGACTTATGGTCATACTAGTATGATGAATGAGTCGAGTCATAAAGATACTAGGAGTCCTTCAACTCCCATAACTACTATAGTTAATGGTACTCCTTCGACGCCTTCAACCACCATGGTTGTAGTGCCAGAGGTTCCCTTCATCACTCTTTTTTGACCTATATTTCATACTCAACCTATACTCACGAACCCTTTTGGGCCTCCTTTTCATTCATCAGGCTACAATACTCAGTCTGTCCCTATGGCCTCTAGCCCTATTTCTTATGGTATGTCAAATTTCACATCGCAATTTTCATCCTCCATTCCAATGTCTAATACAAATACTAGTATTGGACTTGGGTGCATCACTCCTCCACATATTCCATTCTAATTTGGTGGTTCTCATATTCCCCAGACGACTCCTACGGTTGGAATCCTACCTCCTTTTCACCTCGGGTCTAATCCTGGTATTAATTCTCCTGAATGGAGTAGTCAACCAGGTGGACAAGTTGTTGCTTATGTTCCATCCTTTAAACCTACCTCCTATACACCAATTCTGACCAACATGATTGGCATGACGAATCCACCTCTATCCTCCTGATTCCCACCTAGAGGAGGTTAGTTTCACACTTTGGGAAACCCCCAACCTGAAGCTACTCTGGCTGGGTGAAATATTTACAATCCTGATCATAACATTCCTACTGTAATGGTGCCCAACCAACCCTTTATGAATTAGTTCGGAGGGGGTTTTTATAATCTTGGATAGGAACATGGTGCATACGAGAACCCTGTATGTGTTGTGATTCCACAACAACAATCTTTCCCGGGAGCTTGGGGCCAGATGCTGCAACCCCATCTCCCTTTTCTGTCCATGCTCAATTTTCCAGACTTGTCAAGATTAATGAATGACCATGTGTGTCATGACCCTATATGGCCCCCCATCCCCACCAATATTCCTTCTGATATTCTAAATTTTGAGAGCAATAATGGTGAGGATCCTAGAGATCATGTCACTACTTTTCATCTTTGGTTCTGTTCTAATTCCCTTAACGAAATTTCTATTCATTTAATATTGTTTCAACACACCCTCACAATGTCACAACAAAATGGCACATAGAGATACTAGGGGGGGGAATACAAAACATTTAATCAGATGGTTTTAGTCTTCCTCAACCACTTCCAATTGTCGGTTCATTACAATTTTGACATAAAACTTTTGTCGGCCTTCCGCTAGGAAAAAGATTCCCATATATTGGATCACATCCAAGAGTGGAGTAGACAGAAGAGGTTGATCAAGGCCTAAATTCCTCCATAGTTCCTATTAGAATGGTTCCTTATGTCTTTATAACCTTATATTTCAAAGGATGTTTCTACAGACAGAGTTACATCCGAGGAAGAAGTTATTTTTAAATCCCAAAAGTTAGATATTATATATGCTCATTATGGATGTTATAAAAAATTCTTCCTGACGCACCAAGGTCGAGCTATGACCCTAGAAAAAATCTCGGGCCTCATTGCAATGGAATAATAGGCTATGAAAATGTTAAATATATAGACTTGGTGACAAGCCAGTTGAAAGAGTTGTCTCTAAACTAGTTTGTATGAGGGAAATCTTTGTTTGTGTCCTCCACTCCCACTCAGTTGACAAATGTACATTCTGTGCAATCGTCGACCAACCCAAATGGTAGCCAACAACTAGGAGGGAATAGAAGGAAAGGATGTGGTAACAATCATAAGGACAGGAGGAATATGAATAATAATAAAACTAAGGACAATGTTAACAAATAAAATCAAACAATAATGTTGGTGAGGGAAAGAAAGAAAGGTGAAAGATGAAGCTTCTTTGCAAGATTTGTACTGATGATCACCTTACCCACTTGTTCCCCAAACTCACGGAATCTAGAAGTCTTTCATATCTACCACTCGTTTTGCTGACTAATCTATTTCTGCATAATCAAGAACTGGTCTGGAGCTCCTCTAATGACATAAATACGGCGATTGGAAGTAAAAACCCACTGGCACAATAAGGTGACCATATATGCATCAATATGGTCAAGCACAGATTAATGTAGCCACGAGGTCTCGTGATTACAATTCTTCACAAGTTTTCACATGTCTAGAGTCTCTCCCTCCTCCAGAGACGCCTTCACAGATCGAAAAACTAGAGCCTCCACCTCGTACTCTGAAAGGAGTACTCAAATTCTCTACCCACAACCCTAATGCTAGAGTTTCCCATAATTAATCTATTGTTGAGGATATGGGTTGAACCCCTTGCACGATGTCGACTATGGAGGTACTCCAGACATGTTCTTCATAGAGGAATGCATTGTTATTTGTGTTAGGATATCTAGACCCCTATGGCTCTAAGGTTATCAAGTTTGATGTCACGGATGTGAATCCTTGCTTGAATTACCATGTGGCCTTTCAAATCCATGTGTATTACTCAAAGTATACCATCAAACGTACTATTATTGATCACCTTCATTTCTCCATGAAATGGACTGCCTTCAAATCAAATGGTCGTGATTTAATTGTGATATAATTCAACAATCATATATGGTCCTTGGAACTCCCCTTTAGGACTCCTATTAGGCTGTAACACACTGAAATCAGACTCCTATGAACTACCTCTTCTTTCAGACTTCGAGCATCTAACTATATCCGCCATCGATAGTTCAATATATATAGTCACCATTTCTTAACCTTATCTTTCACTAATCCAGGTCTTCATCACATGACCTATATGTGTTTTCCACAAGTCACATTCACATTCATGGATCCAATTGTCACGTTTTCACTTCACGATTGTGGATGTCGATTTCCATGTATCTTTTCCTTTGCCACATGTCTCTCTACTAGCCATTGATCTAGATTACTATGAATAGATATTAGTCATTAATCTAAGATACCTTGAATTGATCTTAGTCATTGATCGACACTACCCCGAATTAATCCTGACTATCGGTTAGACTTATACTTCGATCCCTTCAAACCTTTGAATTCCCGCTCTAATCTTGTCACATGGAGTCCTTGATGACCATTGATCTCCTCACACTGAGATACAATTATCATCCTTGATTTTATTACTCTGAGGTGTAATAAGGACCATTGACCTCTTATGTCTTTCGATCAATCTAATCCATTGATTGGAACTACTCGTTGGAGTTACTTCTAGTCAGGCACTCCAAATACAATAACTATGAAATACTTTCACCATCACATCAGACTTTGAGTGAAGAACACACCTTGGCATTCTATATAGATAGATATTCACCTGAGATCTAATATCATCCATTTATAAAACACCATAGATTCACCATAATATTCGGTCTAATGGCTCTTATGTGATTATCCCAATTAATCAATGATTCCGGTGTATCCACGATACAAAACAGTGTGGATAGGTGATCCTTATGTCATCAATGATCAATATTGTTTCTTGGTCGCACTTTCTTGTACAATATAATGGTCGATATGAATCTTGATAGGGATCTAATAGCTCCTATCTCTTGACATTTCAAAATGGGTTAATTTATGATCTTTAAAGGGTTTAACCTTGTTCCAACTTGCACACACAAATTGGGAAGGGTATTCTTCACTGTTAAAATATTAAAATCTATGACACTGAACTTCACATAGATTTAATTACTCAGAATGATGAACATAGGTCACCAATATAAAGTTCCATGTAACACTCAAAATAGAGTGGTTCTATCACTTAATTTTACATACATTTTAAATTTTCTTTACATAAGTCCTCTCTCCTCTAATGTTCTTTCATAATCTCACTCTCTAGCCTGATTTCCTCACTGGATGGCCAACACCTATACACCCTTGGGATTACAACATTTAAACAAAAGAATATAAAACCATAATCAGTTTCAGATTCTGAAAACTCTCACACAAGTCCCTAGGATCCTTCAGATCCTCAATATTCTCAACAATAATTCCTAGGATATATCTAGATATACAAAATCCTCATCATATCTAAATATCAACCTAAGTCCTCAAAAATATCGAGAACAAACTCAATTACATATATTCCAACTGAACTAATTCAATCTTCTAGAATTCCAACAAAGCATAGGAATTGACAGATAATTAAGAATTAGGAAACCCACTCCCTTAGTAAAATAAAGACCCCCTAGGCCTAGTCAAATGTGATTGACTTTGAAGGAAAAAGGCTCCTACATCAAATAGATTAGAATGACATCAAATATACTCCTTTATATTTCGAGTCTGTGTTAAATAAATTAAGAAATTTAGCTATATGTTATTTCAAATGAACATGAACAACAAAGACTTAAAGCTACTCAATCATGAAGATAATATAAGTTGAAAATCAAATCTACA
>ML785016.1:233127-246876 GCA_009831015.1 Picea engelmannii
ATAGACGATTTCAAAATCATAACCCAATATCTTAGTTACCCATTTTTGTTGTTCTTTTCAAGATATTCTTTGTTCCAAGAAGTATTTAAGACTATCATGATCTATTTTGACCTTCAAGTGCCTACCTATTAGGTAAGGATGCCATTTCTTCAATGCATGTAGTATTGCCATCATTTCCTTCTCATAAATGGGTTTGTGTAAGTCCTTTCCCTTGAGTGCTCGACTTTCAAAAGCTAGGGGCCATCCTTCTTGCATTAGGACAACACCAGTTCCATTTCTTGAGGCATCACATTCCACAATAAAGGTTTTTGTGAAGTATGGAGTGGTCAAGACAGGAGCTTTGCACATCACCTCTTTAAGTTGTTCAAAAGCTTTATTTACCTATGGAGTCCATGAAAATGCATCCTTCTTAGTTAGTGTCATTAAAGGTATTGCTATTCTTCATTAGTGTTGCACAAACTTGTGGTAGTAACCTGTCAAACCCAAAAATCCTCTAAGATTCTTTAATTTTTTGGGAATCGACCAGTCCATCATGGCCTTAATCTTGTTAGGGTCTACCTTAACACCTTCATGAGATACAATATGACCCAAATACTCTACCTCCTTCACTCCAAAGAAACATTTGGATGGTTTGGCATATGCTTGTTTCTCTTTTAGTAGTTGTAGCACCTTGTCAACATGTTTCAGATGATCCTCCCAAGACTTGCTATAGATTAGTATATCATTAAAAAACACTCACACAAATTTTTGAAGGAAGGGATTGAAAATGGAATTCATCAACCCTTGGAATGTGGAAGGTGCATTTGTAAGGCCAAAAGGCATGACCAAAAATTCATAATGGCCTTCATGAGTTCAGAATGTTGTTTTTGGGATATCTTCTTCCTTCATTCTAATCTGATGATACCTTGAACGAAGATCCAACTTTGTGAAATAGATTGCTCCATGTAGTTCATCTAACAATTCATCAATGATGAGAATGGGAAACTTATCTTTAATAGTGATCTTGTTGATCTCTCTATAATCTGGACACATACACCATGAGCCATCTTTCTTTAATACCATTACCACCAGTGTAGAGTAAGAACATTGACTAGGTCTAATAATGCCATCCTCTAACATTTATTCAACCATGCGTTTAATTTCACTCTTCTGGGCATAAGGGTATCTGTATGGCCTGATGTTAGGAGGAACACTCCCAGGAATTACGTGAATATCATGATCATGATTTCGAGTGGGTGAAAGACCTTTGGGAATATCTTCAAATACTTTGGAATTCTTATCAATGATCCCTTGGAGATCTAAAGGAATAGATGGCTTAGATGTTTGAACATCTAGTGAGCATAGTTGTGCAATATCACCTTGATTCCCCCTTTTCAATAATTTTGTCATGCCATTAGAGCTTATCACCTTATCAGGCTTCCCTGTGATACCTCTTAACTCAATTTCTTTTCCTTCCAATGAAAATTTCTTGAAAAGTTCTTGAAAATTAAAATCCATTGTTCCTAATGATTGTAACCATTAGATTCCTAGTACAACATCAACACCACCCATGGGTATAGAAATCATTGGACTATTCATTACATATTCCCCCATAGTAATATTGATCTTATTTCATTTTCTTGAGCAATTGATAGTTCATCCATCTACAATCATTACTTGAAACTCTGGTGCTAGATATACAAAGCAATTGACATATTTGACTAATTTATAGTGAATGAAATTATTATCACTGCCAGAATCAATTAGGACTATTAGCTTTTTCTTTTTGATATATCCTTTGATCTTGAGGGTTTGAGGAGTGCTAATTCTGGCCAATGCATTACATGATATCGTGGGAGTCAACTCTTCATATGAAAATGATTCTACGTTTTCATCTTGAGATAGTTCTTGTTCTTCTTCCTCTTCACAATCTATGTAGAATAATTTATTCTCACCACACTTATGTCCCTTATTGTACTTGATGTCACAATTAAAGAATAAAACCTTTGCTTTTCTTTACTCCAATTGTTTAGGTGTCAACCTTGTAGGTTGAGGTGTTTTAGAAGAAGGAGCATTATTCTCTCTATAGCTGTTAGGACTAGTCCTTCTAGTAGTCATAGCCATATTTTTTACTTTCAACATTTCTTGCCACCCTAAATGCATTCTCCAATGATTTGGGTTCCCAAAGGCAAACCTCATGTTGAATTTTATCTCTTAAAGTTCCTATGAATACATTAATCAAGTGCTCATCTGGAATATCTGTTACCTTTATATTCAATCTTTGGAAGTTCTCAATGTGCTCTGTAAATGAACCCTTTTGCTTGAGATTTATCAATTGGCTAAAGAAGGTATTGCTCCTTGTATCCTCATAGTGTGCTATCACTTCTTCCGTGAAACTTGTCCAAGTGACGAGCGATTTGTGAGAACACTGCCATCTATACCATACAAATTTATTGGGTTCTAAATATAAAGAAGCAATTCATACCTTTTGTGTATTTCACACATTAAGTAGATCAAAGAATTGCTCCATCTGTAGTATCCATGTGATAGGGTCGTTGCCATCAAACTTCCTCATATCGATCTTAGGAACATGGTTGGTCTTCAACCCAAAGTTAGAGTTTATCCATTCTTGATTCACCTTCCTTGTGTTCTCATCATGAATTTCATGGGATACATTTTCACTTTTAGGTGTCCTCTCTATTACAATATTTTTCAATCCTTCCATGAAACCATCCATCTTTGCCTCCAACTTAGCTTGCATCTCTTGTAGTTCATCTTTTGTTACTATCTTATTTTGTAAATCATTTATGTCCCTACGCATTTCTTCACCTTCATCAAGAGTCCAATTAGGATTGTTTGGAGGATTATTTGGTGTAGAATTTCCCTTTTTGGGTGGCATGTTGACCAAGTATTACTTTTGAACCTTGATTTTGAGGTGGTTCTGCTAGACAATTTTTCTTCTATTGTGTCTCCAAAGTTTCGGCCCTTCAGGGTATGCAAATTTATCTTTTGTAGTTCTCTATTATTTCTTCTCTGCAATGCCACAGTTCTGATCAAAATTGGATGTGCCGAGTGGAATTTACGGTAGCTTCCCCACAACTTGCTGATTTTTGTCCTTTTTAGGAGATCTCACTTGTATAGCGTGCCCCACACAAAATAATTGATATAAATTCTGAAACTTGTACCAAAAATACCAAAGACTATCCACTATCCAATGAAACTAGTCTCACTCAATTTGGATACCCTAGGAAGAAGTTATCATTGTTTTATCGAGAACACCTTCTTGAGACTAGTTAATAGGACTAGTCAGAAACCCTATCTTCCAAAGGGTGTATCTACAAATGTAATATGACCCAGAAGATTAAATTTTTATCGTAGATACATTACTAATTTATGTGAATAGCCTTTCGATTTCATAGTCTGAAACATTACAGAAAAAATTTTATAGTGAAAATTTTGCAATGACTTAGTTCAGGAAGATTCCATAACCCTATATTGCACAAGTTGTATCCCCCAAAGTATAAGGCCTCAGGAGATGAAATTTTAACCCAACGTACCATGATCCTTCTACTAAAGATGATCTAATAATTTCCTTCTGAAGCATTGAAGAAAAAAAGTTATAGCGAAAATGCCAAGGTGTCTCATATGTAGCAACGAAACCCCAAGACCTTGAGCTCTGATACCATATGTTAAGAACCAAATATCAATATAGCATCAAAAAGCCTCAGAATAAGTACTCAACGCCTTGAAAAAGAGATAAATTCATATAATAAGCCTATTTGAGGGGGAAACCTCCTTATGCCCACATAAATGTACAATTACAAGATGATTCAAATTGAAAATGTCTCCTTGGTATATATAGGAGACTAGGAGGTATAATTACAACTAATGGCCTAAAGCCGACATAAATAAAATAAAATTACTAATATAATATGCCCCAATTAAGGGATAATGAGTCACTATTTAGGGCTTAACAGTTTAACCAAGTATAACTGACTTTGAACTGAATACAAGAACCCTATTTTTTATGGGAATATTCTATAGAGAGAATATTCTCACTTGAGGAATAATTCTCAACATTGCACTATCAAAGTTAGGAAAATAATTCTAGGTGACCATGTAATATCTCCAACAACCCCCCTGAATTTTCATTACTGAGAACATTGAGAACTTCCAAAGATTGAATATAAATTACCGAGCACATTAAGAAGCAAGGGAATACAAATTCAGAACAAGAAAATCGAGGTCTCAAGGAGAAATCAACCGAAAAGGAGGAAGAAATTCCCTACCTAAGGAACCTTAACCATAAGTTACTTGAACAAATTAAAATCTTAAAGGATGAAAGAAAAAAGAATCTAGAATCAGAAAAAGACAATAGGTGAAAAAATAAGGAAGAACTTTTACGATTAAGACGACATAATCAAGATTTATTAACTCAGATTAAAAAGTTGAAGCATGATAAGAAGACTTTACAAGAAAATCTAGATCGAAAAACATCATTAGTCGATAAGGAAATGGTGACAGACCCAATCAACCTTGCAACTCAAAAGGAGGCAAATCCAATTGATGTAAAGAAGTTTTCAAATGTCGAGGTACAAACGAGTCAGAGATATGAAGAAAACTCAATTCCAAAAGTTAATCAAGAAAAAGATACAAGTATACGAACTAAAGATCAAGTTGTGAGGATGCCTTATCGACATTTTAATCACAGAATTTGATACTTCAGCTAATCAATGTATCAACATAAAAAAATAACCCCTATGTCGAAGAATATTACTTCCATTACAAGTGCGGGTCAAAATAGAATTTATCACGGCAATACAAATGTATCAAGTTCTTTCCAAGAACCCTATAAATACCCAAATCCGTAGATGATCGAATTAGGATGGCCAGACTCCTTTACAATTAGACAGTTCTGCTAAGCGCTTAGACGATCCTATCGTCTTAGGTCCTCAATGATTATTAACTCAAGAATGAAGAATCAAGAGACAATAATTACAAGCTAGATCAACAGATAAGTCTTCCATAAAGTATTCTTTGAGGACAAAGAATTTTTAAGGGGAAGGAAATGTTATGAACATAAATATACATATAAATAGATATTCATAACATAATAATTAATTAATAAATAATAACTATTAATAATGAAAGGACATGTCTCAAATGACATGAGTATTGGTTAAGGGCATCCCTACGTGGGTATATAAATGAGCCCTCTTTCTCAATTGTATATCATCTTATCTTATCTATTCATATTATTTACAGTCCTATATGGATTACTTTGTTATATTCCAAGTATTTTGGATAATTCTTGTGTGAGTGAACTTTGTTCATCTCAGTGTACATGATGAATGGGTCCTAACAACAGATACCATGTTAGGTACCCATTGTAAAATGCATCTAAAAATGAAACACTGAAAAAGAAAGGAAAGAGGAAAATCCTCATGGGAAAAACCCCATCTCAAAGTACAATGCATCAAAAGATAAAAATTAAAAAAGGGCAGTTGCTAAGAAACTATGTCCTTCAATCCAATAAGACCTTGCACATGTTCAATCTTATACTCGGTGAATATTTTTTTGAAGAGGTTGATGTTTGTATGGATCTGATGAAGCAGATGCACTAGTGAAATGCATACATATATCCAACTTCTCTTGTAAAGAAGAATATCCAAATGAATTTTGGATGAAACTTTGAAAATCATACGACCGTTTCCAGAAACAACGTTGCAATTTTGTTGATTTTAAAATGCTTTGGACGATTGTTTTTTTGAAATTGGATATTTTTCTGAGAAGAATTAAAATATCCATTTTTTTTTTATGAAAAATCTTCTCAGAAAATGTCATGATTGAATTTGATGTGCGCACCTCCATTTTTGGCTCCTGAGATGCACGCTTGGGAGTCTATGCATGTGGCTATTTGAGATGCATGAAGGGTGCATGAAAACATCTCTACATGAATATCATTATATGAATGGATGATATATTTTGTATGTGATTCAAAAAACAAATCTGAAATAGAGTAGACATCATCTTCAATGAATGGAACAAAAAATGGTGCAAATACTTATGTAGAAGGCTCTTAAAACTTAGAGGATTGATATTCTAGTTGGTTTTCTATTGGATATATATTTTTGACCTTTTGTATGCAATCTTCCTCATTTCCAAATAGAACCTCCAATGAGGTCCATAATTCATTTGGAGTTGAGTCTTGAGATTCATCATATACTGGATGGACAATTTTAGGAGAAACAGATGTGTAGATACATTATATGGCCATATCTTGTCCATTGAGATACATCCTATGTCCATACCTTGATAACATAATGGATCATTCCTTGGGTTACCCATGATAAACAAATGGTAGTGTTGGATTACTAAGAAGGGGGTGAATCAGTAATAGAGAAATTTAATCCTTTTCAACCATATAATGGAAGGGTTATATCAATGTAGAATTATCATCCAATAATTGTAGAGTAAATAAACAATGAAAAAAATGAGCAGTCATACACATACACAGTATACCAATGTTTTTACGTGGAAACCCAAATGCTAGTGGGGGAAAAACCCTATTGCTACACCAAGGTTTACAATGTAGGCAATTCAATAACCGTTTAAAAGTATCCTACTTCTCTAACTACCCCAAATGTATCCTATAATCATACAAGAAAAACAAAATGAGAAGGATCGAGTAACTGTACCTCTACTCCGCATCCGGTGTTGATCCTCTCACTCTTGATAGATTCACTGACTACACTGACTACACACCTCCTCCCAAGGCTAGCCTACATTCAAAGACAGACAAACATAAATCTACAAGCATGAAAGTCATGTACAAACTAGGGTTAGATGTTAGAATAAAAACATAAATCAAATGGAAACATTTGACACATCATGATTTGGGACATGAAAAGTACTTCTTTTAGTTATAATACAATGATCACTTACAACCAAAGTTGGCTACTGCTCCATGAACCTGGTTCAGTCTCCTCTTCACCAAGCTCCAAGTGCACTTATGTATGGTTTCTCCTCTCAACCTTCTTCTTGGGAGTATAATGAGTTTCTGATGGAGGAAGGAAGGCAAATTGGAGAATTCTGAGGAAATTCTCACAAAAGGGATACAAATTCTTGGGGTAAGGAGAGGATGTGAAACAGGCAGAGTTTCACCATTCTTATGTTTAGATGTGGAATGAGACCCCAACACCTCATTTTATATGACAAAAGGATGGTTATTTGGTTGGGTGATGAGCTATAGGCAGTGGACTAGTTGGGAAACTACCCAATAGCCCGTAATCTCAACGAATTACATGCAAATTTTTATTTTTTGCAACTTTTGCAAGTATACGTGGGATGTAGTGGTGCAACATGCGTACATATGCAGGCTGTAGTGGTTCAACAAACATATGTACGTGGGAAGTACTGGTGTAGGGCACATACATCTTCAAAAAATGGGTTTTTTAGAAGAGCAACTCAGTGATGGCTTGGCAAAAAATGCAAGTAAGAGGGATAAAGGCCAGGTATGCATGTGTAGAGAAATTTAGGGCTATAACACCAAAGATGGAGAAAACCAAATAATATTTTTTCTTATATGTCTTTAAGAATTACATTCATTGGAAGAACCAACTTCCTTTTTTTTTTCCATCTGCAACTGGAAGGAGGCTCCCACCCCCTACTTTCTCAGGCTACAACCTGAGGGAAGATCCCAATCCCCAATTCTTTGGCTACAAGTAGAAGGAGGGTACAACCCCCTATGTTATATGGCTACAACCAGAAGGTGGTTACAACCGCCTATCCTTTCCCCATCCAACCTCCCTAACGTAGAAGTAGAATGATGGAACCAATGTCACACTATCACTGTGAGATATACAACTATAAACCTATACCAATCAACCTATAACAACCTGTACCAATAAACTATGCCAACATGTACCATACATCAACCTGTACCTCAACTTGTACCATAAAAAACTGCATAAACCATGCATCAAACCTGTACAAATAACCTGTCACAATAACCTATCCAAACAACCTGTAATCGACCTATACCATAAACAAGTGCATCAACCATGCACCAACTTGTACCTCAAACTATTCCATCAACGAGTGCATAAAGAATGAACCAAATATGTATCAATCATGCATCAAACACACATAAAATATGACTCATCAAGATGTACCAACATCATCAACTATATACCTCATGTATGTTCCAACTCATCAACTACTTTTCTCAACCATGTACCTCAACCAAAAGCCCTCATCAATTTCATCATCTAAATATGATTTGTAACTCTGTAATAGACCTATTTTATATGATCACATACCTACAAACCATCCTTAACTTTAACAACAAGAGACTAACATTTTCATCAAACTTTACTTTAGTCTCACATGACTAATTTTGGATTAGTCAACAACCCTAAATTGCAATAATCATAACTATGTACCTGTAATGAATAAAGATCTAAAAATAGTACATAACTTTCTTCAATTTATTTTATGCAATTCCTCCAGGTTTCACTACTTGATTCCTCTCAGAAAAGGAGTTATAGAAAAACTGGAATACCTTATTGAATTCTATCTTATTCTAGAGAGAGAAATTGTAGACCGTGCCCCGAACATAATATTTTTTGTATGGATATGAAAATTGTACACAAAATACTACAGACTGTACTCTAATCATACATTTGGTCTTCCTGAATCGAGATATTTTATTAATAAGTTATGACGTTTTTACCCGAAACACATGTTTTAGACTAGTTTCAGGACTAGCCACAAACCCTATTTTCCAAAGAGTGTAACTCCAAAAATACAATGATGCACAAGATGAAATTTTTAATACAGATACTTGAATATGTTTCCTCAACCAATTCCCAATTTCACGGCCTGAATTAGTCTAGAAAAAAAATTATTGTGAAAATAGTGAGATGACCTGTAAATAACATACCTTAGAGAGCATCATCAAAAGAATTTATCCTCCCTTGATTTGTATCCTTCTTTACTTCACCTTCGCTTTGAAATTCAACTTATATATAATTTGGTTACCTCAGTCACTTGTATATATTCAATATTATCAAGTTTTGTTAAAATGAGAGACCCTTGCCTCTTATGTATACGTTCATGTAGTTTCCTCAAAGCGTTACCTTCTCACCATCTTAACCCACTTTCCTTATTTTAGGGCTAACCCATTTCTAACCACTTGTCCACTTAGTAATTTATCCATTAAATTTATCATTTAAATAATTTCTTTTGTATCCACTTTGACTTATAGTAAACTCATCATTTCACTTTATTATTTAAATTCCCTTCTAACCATCTTAACACACTTTCCTTATTTTAGGGCTAACCCACTTCTAACCACTTGTCCACTTAGTAGTTTCTCCATTAAATTTATTATTTAAATAATTTATTTTGTATCCACTTTGAATTATAGTACACTCATCACTTCACTTTATTATTTAAATAATTTCTTCTTTGCAACCACTTTGACAACTTTGACCTTTTAGGGCTTCTAGATGACTCATGAGGGTTCTCCAACTTCACATGGCCATAACTCTCTAACCGTGAGGAGTTATGTGATGCTCGACATACCACTAGAAATGGAATGACATGTACTATCCATCTAGAATAGTCTTCCCTGCAAATATATCAAAACTCATACCATTATCCATCAAACAAACTTGGGTCCATTACCCAAACCTTTTCTTTACCGGAATTTGAAACTAAACTTTCTTCAAGGGTTGACATTAATGACAACCAACCCAATTAATTAATAGGTAGATCCCTTGGGTCATCCTTGATAAACAAATGATGCATTCCTTGGGTCTGTGAGTTGAGAGGACTAGGAGATATGGTTGGAATTATTGTTGGAGTTGTTAAATTCCATAATTTTGTTTTCTATGTATTGTGATGTAAGTTTGCATATATGTATATCAGAATAGCATGCATCGAGAATGACACACAATTGTAGGAGAGGGGGAATGTAACATCCCCACTATATTCCCCATTTTAATTAATTCTTACATAGATATAATGTGTGGCTACCACCAAAGAGTTGTAATATGCAAATTGTATTTCTATGTTTTAATAATAAAATGTGATGTCAATTGCTAAGGGGACATGGAAAAAGATGGAGGGTTAATTAATCCACAAGAGAGGGAAGGGTATAAGATAATTTTTAAGAGGGTTTACAAGGGGGAATTACCCATGTATATTAATTCAATCCATTTCCCTAAATTTTCTATTGATATATGAACCTTCTAATTTTATATTGAGTGTTCCCAAAGCCTATCATTGAATACATGTAAGAGGGTGAGTGTGAGAAGTAACATCTCATAGTTATTAGGAACATGGAGGTGGAGTACAATCAGCTTGGGAAAGTGTGTGAGTCAATAAAGGAAATCCAAAGGGAGGAAATTTGTATGGGTTAGGGACAACTATTTTACACAGTCAATTTTTGTGCATGAGAAGCAAGGAGAGAGAAAGAGAGAGAGTTGGAAGTTGGTGCATCCATGGAGGGTGAATTATATAGTATGTTGGAGCATATCTAGAGTGTTTTGGAGTTGAATATTTAAGATACATGTTGTTAGGATTGAAGAGTGAAATCCTAAGTGGGTTGCACTAGAACAACAATTGTTTGTCGTTGTTTGTTGGTAGTTTTCCTAGCAACAAGTTCCCTTGAGATACCAGTTGAGATATTCCTAGCTATCTTTGATAAGTAGACCATGATAAATGAATGGGATGCCCCAGGGACTGAGATTAGTGAAGGGTTACATTCCTTGGGTTGGGAAGGTCAAGAGGAAGAGAATTGGTGGAAAGTTGGGATAGTTGTAGGGGAATACCAGTGGGTTGTGAGATTTTTGAGTTGTGAGTGGATCGTGAGAGACCACTTTTTTTGTGGATTCCTAGCCTCATATTAGGGGTGATTGGATATTTATATTTGGAACAATCAATATACTATGGTTGGGTGGAATGTCCATCCCATGCAACTAGTTGCACAACTATTTACAAAAGATAATTGTTTTATCTTGCTGATGTGTTATTTTTGTGTGTATAATTGTTTTGCATGAACTTTGTGTATAATATTAATTATATGTTGTTGTGTTTGAGATACTGGATGCATTTCATGATAACTTTAGCAAGTAACATTTACAAATTAAAGTTGGTTGTAATTCATAATTGTAAGCCATAGGAAATCAACCAGTTAACATAAATTTCATTTTTATGAGTATTCCACATTGTAATGTTCCTCAGTTGGGCTAAGGGACATTACATCTATCAAAGGATATGTTCTCTATAATAGCCATGATAGTCACCAAAAGAATCTAGAATAATGGATTTTAAATTAACAATACCTTCACTTCTTGTACATTGATTTGAGTGATTTTTTTTTATAAGAAGTTGTGTATTTTTTTTCAAAGTGTAATGACCCCCGTCATTAAGACTACGTGTGACGTAAATCAAGTGAATTTTTTTTGTTTGTTGTGTTAGGAAATTGAAACATCAATCTAAACATGGCGCATGTGTAATCATTATCATTATAAATCATACATTAATGCTTTTTTTCAAAGCACACTAGTAATCGAATCACTTAATTATTCATAAATAAAATTATTCAAGGCACATGATAAGTTATACTACAACACACATCCATTTAATAGGCTCCATAGCCACCTCCGAAGAATTTTAGTAAAATTACATGAAATTAAAATCTCTTAATTAATTGACACAAATCTGCCTGTGAAGCGTTCCAGCAAAAGTCCAGCTACGGATTCCAACATCACTTAAGGACTCACTTAAGGAATCATTCTCTATGCATCATTTTACAACCAAATTCCATTTGGATTCGAATTATTCAGGTTACTTTTATACCCTCTCTAGCTCTGTCCTGTGTCTGTCGGTTAGTATTATCATTGCAAATCCAAATAGACAACAAAAGTATTATTTTGCCGACAGATTATGCACATGGTTAAAAGGAATGAAAATTGATCTAGATAGTTACTATCATGAGTCTGAAGTAGCACAGATCTGGTACTTTACTTCATCAACCAATTAGAGCTGGAACTTTTAAGCCAAAAATAATTCATCAATGCAATTGTAGCAGAAAGTAAATTGTACAAGGTATCTTTTTATGAGGTAATCTGAATGTTGAGACTTTTGAGCCATATGGAATGGAGAACCATGTGGAATGAGTCAAAAGGCTTTGGAGGTTGGTTGATAGCAAAATGTCTTTGAACTTGCTTTACTGTTTTTGCATTTGGACATACTTATTTATAGGGATTTAAACAATTATCATCGTATCAAGCCATAACTTCCATCAAACTCAAAAACATTCTTTCTTTCAATATATCGGGCACCAGATCATGGAGATCAATACAAAAACCCAACGTTAAACCTCTGTGCCTTTCATCAATAGCCGCCATCAAACTAAAAACACACTGCCAATAAAAAAAAATAATGAACAATGATAGTGCATCCCAACCGTCATCTAAACATAAATACACTGCCAAATAAAAAAAAAATAATACGGTGATAGCACATTCTAAAGAGACGGACTGTAACCGGTTAGAAAAATGGAAATCGCTTCTTTACTATGTAACAACAAATCGTGGCTTCAATAGTTGTTTATTTGAATCTATGTTGTCCACCCCTACATCATTAAAAAGGTAGTACATCTTTGTCATCATGTTGTAGTCGAAATTTACCCATTAAACCCCAAAGGAATATACCCACCAAATTCTTAATAAGTATGACAGTAGTTTCTGTGAAACTAGAATAGTTATACTAGATTGGGGTTGGAATGCCTTCATGTATCTTCACGCTGTACTCATAATTAGTATTTCATATTTGATACCAAATTTGAAAGGAAGTGGAGCTTATTAAGTGGAAGGCCTATGCCTATTCAGAATGCACACGATTAATGATGTTTAATCTTAAATTCTAATCTTATGGATGGTAATTGAAGATAATAAAAAGAAATCATAGAAATCCAGTAAGAAACATGATTTTCATTGGCAAGTAAGAAAGTGTTATACATAATTACAACATTACAATTTAGAAGTTTAACACAACATTGCAAATTAGAAGTTTAATCCAACATTTACGACTTAGAAATTTAGTACAAAATTTATGAATTAGAATTTAATACAACATTTAAAACAATCATTCTAGAATGAAATCCATACATATTCCAGAAAAAATTTAGAATAAAAGAGGATTCAAGGAAATATGGAAAAATGCAGGCAAGGTTATGATAATGCAGGTCAGTATCTTATAAACGTATAAATTCAAGAGGTGCAAAGATAAATGAAGAGGAGTTTGTGTTGTAGAGAAAAACAAATTGCTAGGAAAATAAAAATAAAAATGAAGTTGCAAAGAGTATAAACACAAAAATCGCAGAGGCTAAGGAGGGAATAAACGCCGAGGAGATAATTACTTGTTGGCCAGAGAGATGATCCTACAATTATTATCCATGCACAAGAAAACAGGGCATTTGAATCTAAGTTTTTAACACCGGAGGGAAAGATAGTCGATTCAGCTCCTGGTCGACTGCTCAGGAACAGACTAATAACTTAAAGGATAAGGAACGAAATATAATAGATCACAAGTACAAATAGAATAAGGCGGGGATAAATTTGAATTATCTAATCAAAAAATGATGGGCTCTTCAAGACAAATTCGTTGAAATAAAAATGAAATCTCTGGATAGTATTACGTTGAATAAAACATAAAATTTAACACAATAGAAGTACCTTAACAGAAGTTGTAGGAACA
>ML785016.1:266086-288606 GCA_009831015.1 Picea engelmannii
ATTACACCATAGTTTTAAGCCATAAATCAATCAATTTGAAAACAAAATCAAATAATCAACCATGCGCCAATGTCTTGTAACAACTCATATAAGTATTTTAGCCAAGGTGCCAAAGAGTCTTCAACATGCCAATAGTTATATTAACATGGTGATTATATGAAAAGTCATATGTGAAAGATTTAACCATAACACCTATGCATTGTTGTGAAACCAATGGTTAAGTAGGCCAAATAAGAAACATGTAAATCCAAAGCATCACAAACCTAATGAAACCAAGTCACATAATCCATCAAAAAATGTCCAATGAGTACAGTTCGAAAGTTTTTCCAACTAGGTAATGATAAGTGAGATGTAAGCGCAAAGGGCATATTAATCAGAAGGATGACAACAATTCAAATAATGATTCTAATGTGACTTTGAAGGACTAAGTTTTCATGCTTACAATCGTGAAAACAAAACAAAGATAGGCATGCAAAAAGGCGCAAAGAATAAAATAATTGTTCATTTGAAAATTGCAATGAAAAATCAATGTTTGTGAAACATTGGGGTAGGCAGCTTATAGGACAATATAAAAAATTGAATTGGCCGCCAACACATCCTTGCCGCGTGTTCAAGTAACTTTGGATAAAGAGGTGTTGTAGACCATAATGGTCTATTTTTAGTTTGAATTTTTGTCCAATAAGGTATTGTCTCCGAACTCTCAAGGCATAAACAATGGATAAAAACTCAAAATCGTTCGTCGCATAGTTCTCCCCATGCCTTCTCAACTTTCTCGAGATGTAAGCGATCAATTGACCGTCTTGCATCAAGACTCCGCCTAAGCCTTCCTTGGATGCGTCAATGCATACCAAGAAGTCCACGTCCATGTCAGGGACATTTAGTATCTGTGTTGTTGTCAGCAAATCCTTGAGCCTCCGAAATGCTTCCGCACATTTCTTAGTCCAAACAAAATTCTTGTTCTTCTTCTACAATTCCGTGATCGGATTTGCTATATTCGAAAAACCCTCGATGAAACTTCCATAGTATCCTTCTAAACCCATGAATATGCGCACTTCTGGGACATTCGTTGATGCAGGACATTCCATATTAGCCTTGACCTGTGTTGTATCCACAATGATACCTTTGTTAGAGATGACATGCCCTAAGTAGTGAATATTCGATTGATAAAATGAGCATTTAGACAATTTCTCATACAATTTGTTCTCTCGTAGACACTAGACTACCAAGCACAAGTGCTCAACATGTTCCTCCATCATTTGAAAGTAAATCAAAATATTGTTAATGAATACTTGGAAGAACTTGTTTAGGTATTCGCAGAACACCTCGTTCATCAAACTCATAAATACACCCAGGGAGTTCATGAGCCCAAACAGTAAAACAATAAACTTGTAATGTCCGAACCTCGTCCTAAAGATGGTCTTAGGGATTTCGTCCTCTTTGATCCATAACTGGTGATACCTCGATCTAAAGTCGATCTTTGAAAACACCATCGTTCCTTTAATCCGATCAAACAGATCATCAATCCCTGGCAATGGATATTGATGTTTGATCATTTCCTTGTTGAAAAGACAGTAGTCAATGTAGAGTCTCCACGACCTATCCTTCTTTCGTATGAAGATAACAGGCTCACCCCATGGTGACTCACTTGGACATATAAATCCTAGGCCCAACAACTCCTTCAGTTGCATTTTCAACTCTTGTAACTCCGGGGTCGACATTCGATAAGGAATTCTTTCTATCGGTTCAGTTCCCAGTTTTAGGTCTATGGTAAATCTCAATTCCCTCTTTGGCGGCATCCCAGGTAACTTCTCAGGGAAGGCATCCAAAAACTCTCGTGAAACCAAAAGTTTTTCTAGACCTTCTGCTATGCCCTTCTCATTTAATGCAAGGATCGCATAAAGATTACATCTCTTGTGCATGCTCTTCCATACCTACAAGGAAGAGAGGTACCTAAAGGAAACTCCCTGGTTCCGACCTATAATCACATGCCTCTATCCCTCATCATCGTCCCAACTAAACTGCCTCATCTCACCATTGAGTATCACATCATGCTATTCCCACCATTCCATATTGATCATGTCATCGTAAGATCTTAATATCATGTCATAGGTCGGACTTCGTTACACTATCCCCAAATTAAAGAGACAATTCATACTTCTTTCCTCCAACCATCTAGTTGGCACCCAAGGTCATTTCGACACATCTAAACTCGTTCAGTCAAATTCCCTTACCTAAAACCCTTTAGAGTGGTAAGAAATAGAGCTCTTTGAAGAACCATGATCTAAAAATACTAAAAGTTAGTTTGGCGATGACACCCGATGCCTCGAGCACATTGGACTAGTGCTTGGCCTGGCGGTTATACACCACAGTCAATTCTTCCTCAACAATGAGGCCTATTGGACTGCATCATGCAACGTCTGAGGAGTTTACACCCTCACCTTCTCACAGAACTAGAGTTAAGGCCACACACAAACTTTCTGACCTCCAACTTCTCCGTGTTCTTATGTAGGGCATATCGGAGTATTTGATCTCATAATTTGGCACTGTACGACCACCTTGTCATAAGGCGCAAAACTCATCGAGATGACGCTTGAATAATTCTTCTGACATTTACTTCTCCCAAAACCGTTCATCGAACCGTTCCCAAACACGGTGTAACATCCCGCTCTTGTGCGCACTGAGCGAACTTACTCTTTGAGGACACTTGCTTGCAAGTGATTCAGATTATTATACTATTATGCGTTGATTATGATTATGAGGCGTTATGGATTGATGACATGTTATGTTGTTGTATTGACATATACAGGTGCTATTGACTCGGTTTTCCTCAGTGTGCAGGATTTTGGAACTCAAGGATGCAGAGGCATCGATGAAACCCCTTGGACTTTTGATCGTGTCGGGGAGTGGACTGTTGGGGTTTGATTATTATATATATGGCATTTGTGCATATGATTAGATGATATGATTATGGATATTATTTATAACATGATTCATTGATGATGTAGGCTGACGATAGCTTGTCAACCAGAATCACATGTGGAGTAGAGGGGTCACGCACGATAACCAAAGACATTGAGGGAGATGTGTGGATAACAACCCTTCTACAACTTACTAGTGCTCTCGTTGTGGCTTGAACTGTAGGTTCATGATTACCTAGTTCGAGAAGACCCACAATGTTGTGAGGGAAGAATTTGACAATCGCTCATGATGATTCTAAGGGGCATGCAATAAGGCAGAGGCCTTATTCCTCAGAGGTCGTAGTCTCCCACAAGATCACCTGACGGAGTGTTGACTCTAGGGGTTTTTGATGTCTACCAAGTCATTCAAGAGGCGAGTGGCACCCTTGGAGCACGGAGTGCATTCTGAAGGGCACGTCGTGTAAGAAAAACAGAAAGAGGCAAGTGGCACCCTTGGAGCACGTAGTGTGTCCTGAAGGGCATGTCGTGCAAGGGAAACATAATGAGGTGAGTGGCACCCTTGGAGCACCTAGTGCGTCATGAAGGGCACATCATGTTGTTAACTAATAAGTGAATAAACCTATATGGCCTTAGAATGAATAATGTGATAAGAAATATTTAATACAATTTCACTAATAAAATGTCGCCTAGCCTAGGAAAATAAAATCTAGGTCTAAGTGATACTTGTGGTAGAAAAATAAAAAATAATATATATATATATATATATATATTAAAAATAATAAATAATACTAATAATCATCATTAAACATGTGACACAAAGGGGGTAAGAAACTCGATTAAATTATTAAAATCAAATTATAGAGGGATTTGAAATTTTAAAAGGGAAATAGTTGTTTGTCACATGTGCTAATTAAAAGTTTTACTAAAATGAAAAAGAGGGAAAATGGGTAAAGTCTACAGTTACTAATTTGAGTTTTAGATAAAAAGGGAAAGAGGGAAATTTAAAAGATTTAGGAAACTAAGGGAAAAGGGGGGAATCATAAAGAGAAAAGGGAAACGTAAGGAATGTGGGGACACCTAGGAATAAGGCGGTAAGTCATTAAATTGTGTGAGGGAATATGAGGACACCTAGGAGATATTCTAGGAATTATTTTAGGTGGGTGAGGGAAATAGGAAAAATTAAATAATTAATGAAATTAATTTTTGGTGCAATGAAGGTTATGGGTGACACATGTATGGGGAGGATTTTTTTTAATCAAATTATTGGGAATTAAATTAAATGGAAATTTGGGAAAGAAAATGACTTAGAAACTCTATATAAAGGAGGGAGAAGGAGGATGGATATATTCTGTTATGCATAACGCTACGCTGCAGAATTTTAGACTTGACTGACTTAGCTTGTGGGAGTTTGGATAACCAACTCGATGAGGAGTGGTAGCTTGACCTTGCGAGGCAAGTTGGGAGCTAGTTGTTCTCTGGTTGTTCTTTGGTTTAGTGTGTATGGCCCCTTTGCGGCTCAGGGGGATCAGGGGGAAGAAGAGTACACCTAGAGTTGGCTAGAAGGTATCGGTGAAGTCTCAGTGGTCGGCCAGCGGGAGATGCACGGACTGTGGGGGACAACAACTCAGATCGGACGACTTGGGCTATGGTACACTTACTTTTATTCTATATGGTAGATTATTATTGACGTTACACTTCAATTCTGTACTTTTAACTGTTTAAAGAAGGTGTTGGACTTCGCATTTTAATTGAGAAGCTAATTTCCCCATAGCCTTAAGCTCGTTGCTTGACTTGATTCCCTTGGCATTTGATCCTTGAATGTTGTGACTATCATATTCATTTTGTTGATTTGTTTTGAAGAGGTTTGCTTCTACTTCCTCCTCATCCCTAGTTCATCAGTCCACGCCTGAGCAGTCGGTCAAGAGCCAAATCGGCAAGCGTCACTACGGTGAAAAATGACCTATAGATTCTAATGCCCTTCTTTTCTGTGCATGGATGATGAGAAAAGGATAGTTTGCCCAACTATCTACCCCTGTTGATTGTTCTGGGTTGAGTGTTTGTCTTACGCCTTCTAGTGATTGAATACCTCTGGTGTTTTTCATCTTCCTTCTCTGTGATTTTAATGGAAACATTTATTTTTATATGTGGACTATGTTTTTAATGTATGCAGCGTGTATGGGGCGTTTTTACTGTCTATGATTTATTCTAATTTTTGATGGAAAATTTACTCTTCTTTTCAAGAAATTCGGCCTACGAAAATTTTCCTCTTCCATTATTACATTAAAGGTGAATTAACTCTGTGTTTATACACCTCTGGCCTACAATTTTCTCCTAGACATACTAGCATTCAATTTTTTTGGTTTTTGGGCGTCTTTGCCCATCTATTGGCTTCTACAAAACCCTTTTATTTACTGCGATTATCTTCTCTACAAGTTATTATGTTGATGGCGAATTTACCCTGCGTGTCACTCACACTTGACTGCGTTTTATTAAATTTTGTGGTAGTTAAGGGTCTAAAAACATAAATTCTAGAAATCTAGTGGCAACATTTTCTCTTAACCTTTGCATTCACATTTACACAGAGTTGCATTAGTTTTTACTCCATTTTCCCCCTCCATTGTATATTGTTGTATTTCTTTTTATATGTTGGGTTCATAAGTTGTATTAGACAACGTTATATGGTATAGATTCATATAGATAATTGGCAGCGAAATTATTATAAGGCTGTCTATATTTTGTTAGACAGACAACGTTGAATATATCTCATAGATAGAGTTCGATAATTTCATGATTAAAAGATAGAAAAAACATTTTGATTCTAACCACAACAAATTGAGTGATTATTGACCAAGATTTTGCTTGTAAATATGCGACTACGCTTGAGTACCTGTTGACAAGGTTCCGATACTTTACAGAAAATGATAACATTCAATCTGAGTTTTTCTAGTTTACACATGTTTTGATTGGCTTATTACACTGAATTTACCCAACAATTTTAGTTTTAATTGGACAATATTCTCACCAGAGAATTTACTGGTGGATACCTGCATTTTTAATGGAAGCAATTTCCACCCCCGATTTATTGATGGCATTTTTAATTAATACGCAGACCATAAATATTTGCCAGCAACCTTCATTACGTATGACAACACTCTTTGAGATTTGTGACTGTCATGCATGACTGGGTAGCGACTTCCATTTGCATAGACAAAATGTGTATGGAAGGACAAAAAATTATGGCGGGGTGTGATTGATTGAATGGCGACAGAGTTCAAAATTCTAGACAACAATTTTACACCACATGGATGGATATCGAGTGTATTGTTGCTCGTTTATTTATTGTTGTCAGTAAAAATGATATCCTTCTTGCTATTGACACTATGACAATATTTATAGTCATGCAACAATCTCACTTTTAATTAATACTTGCTTTATCATTCCACTAGAATTTATATCTACGTTGTCATGGAAGCATTATGAAACATCATAACTTAAACTCCACGATTTTTTTTCCTAATTAATGAGACAACGTTATCCATCATAACAGACAACCCTATCCTATTTTTATAGTCATCAACCTCTTGTGAACTCAACATTACCTATCTTTATTAGAATACTACTGAACAACGTGGGTAATTGTAGACAACCATTTATGATTTTGTTTTGTCAGCAATTTGGTATTTGTTTAGACAGGAATTTTTGCATTGTATCATAGCATTATAGTTTCAATTTCAATAACAATAAGACATCAATTCTTATAGTTTCAATTTTTACCAGATAGTGATTTTAGTTTTAAAGGATAGCGATATTCTTATCTGATTTTGGGATTGGGAAATTAGTTGCAATGAACTATGTCTTAATAATAATTGTTTTTAATGTGTATTGGTTGATGCACGGTCGTAATAGAAATTTTGCATTGGTAATTTAATGTGTTGTGTAAATGTGAAATTCATCAATTTCCCTTGCATCTTGTTGACTTTTCGAATTGGTGTTTGGGTTTTTCGTCATGTGGTTGACAGTTAATTCAGTCTCCTAGTGCATTGACTTTTCTTGGGTTATAGGTCTAGATGTGTTAGGTAGAGCCAGGTTTACCGTCATGCCTATCACCTTGTGATGACATGATACCTGAGGAGGGGATCAATCCGCACCCTAAGGGATAGAGGCAAATGATAACTTGGCCAAGGTCTGTGCTACCCTTTGTGGGCATTGTTCGTTGTAGTTGTTTTTGCGTTGGGGTTGTAACACCTTCATGCGTTTGGTTACGCATCATAGGGGGGTCTAGTGATTGTCTGTCAAGACCATTGTCTCAGGATTGTGGATGTTGTCCCTTAGCTTGTAGGCATGGTCATGTTGGTGTTGGGCGGGAAGTCATTTGTCCTAGTTGTTTTACGCATGTTTCATCCAGTTGCTCTTATGCCAGTGCGTGGAGTCATATTTGTTTGTTGTCTATTCTACGGGCATGGTGCTTGCTGCCAGATGTGTTTTTTAGCTATAATCGTTGTTGTAATTCTATTTAGAAAAACAAATTGCACCTTCTGCTTCACTTGTAGTTGGAAGAAGGGGTTGTTACATATGGTATCAGAGCAGGTTCAACCCGTGACTTGGGATCACTACGACTTTCATTGATATGATATTTGATTATAATGTTGCTAATGATGTTGACTTGTGTTTATACAGGCAATGATGGTTAGAGGACGTCACGGAGGTAGACGACGAGGTGCTAGGAGAGGAGGCGTGACGTCTCCAGTAGCATCCATGCATGAGGGCTATAACCCCCAGGGAGACGAACAGGGTGTTGGGTAGGAGAAGATAGTGGTGGGGATTATGGTTGGGTTGATGAGGTCTTTCTAGAGGATGTCTGAGCCACTGATCATTCATTTGGATAAAGAAGTGGTTAGGGTGCTGGCACCCCCTGAGGGTCCACCACGCACTCTGGTTGGTACTGGTAGCATTCATCGCGAACTTGAGAAGGTCAAATTTCCCAAGTTCTTTGGTGCCCCAGATGGCATAGACACAGAGGCATAGTTGGATAATATGGCAATGTGATTTTCACTTCACGACTATACCTCCAACATGAAGTTCTGCATGGCGGTCTTTCAACTTAAGGGGAGCACTCTTCTATGGTGGAATCCGCTCTTGCCACAATTGAACATGACCATCGAAGACGTGTCATGGGAAATGTTTGAGGAACGATTCTGAGAGAGGTACCTATCAGAGGAATTCATTGAGCATCAGCTCAACAAGTTTAATGCCTTATGACAGGGCGGTTGTATGATGCCCGAGTATGAGGCCCATTTTATGGATTTTCTTTGGTATGATTTGCATCTTAATACTGATAAACTTAAGGTCAACAGGTTCTTGTTTGGCCCTAATGTCAGCATACGTGAAAAGGTTAGGATTCTGATGCCTCAGACCTTGCATGATGCCATCTAGAAGGCCCTCATAGAAGAGGAGGAGCTTATCAGCGGGGGTCAAAGCAGGACACCAGTGAGGATGGCAGGGTAGGCATCATCTGGTGCACAGCAATAGAAAACACCAGCTAGACAGATGCCAGGATATCATGGATTCTAGAGGGGATCCACTTTCACTACACTTCGGTGACCAACGTCTCAGCAGGGAACTCCTTACCGAGGACCATAGCATCAACAACAACGTCATGGATGATTTTAGGGGATAAATTTTTCTCATGGGATAATTTTCCATGGTTTTTCCAAAAATGAGATTCTCTATTTTAAAAATGATTCACCCAAATTCCAACTGATAAAATTATTTTACCTTAAAAATTGCCAAAATTTTATAAAAACTGTATAAAATCCTTAGAAATTTGAATATTTTTACAAAAATATCGTCAAACATTTATAGTTGGCATATGAAGGATTAGTAAGATTCACCGAGGTTTCTACATTTTAAAATAAATTTCCATCCTTAAAATCATCCTTGAGCAGCGTCGACTGCAGTAGCAACAGTTTAGGCCTGTTCAACATAACAGACTAGGTTTCCAGGCTAGTGGGCAGTCATCCTCTACTTCAGGTACTAGGGGTACTAGACCGAAGAAGGGGTGTTGGAATTGTGGGGATCCACACTACTAGTGCGACTACCCAGTGGAGAGGACTAGAGCATATTGATCAGTCGGACCCATTGTTGTGGGAGATTTGGGCAAGGCCCATAAAATTCATGCAGTGGTGAATAACCGCTAGGCAGAGGACTAGTCCACTATGTTGGAGACGTCAAGTACTTCTGCTGACCAGACCCTTAGTATTTTGATTAATCCCGGTGCTATCGAGAGTTTCATTTCTAGTGCAGTGATAAAAAGGATTAAGGTAAAGGAAGTTGAACAGGATAAGTTTAACTTTGTAGATATGGCTTCGGGAGACAAAAATAAGGTTGGAGGAAAGGTTACAGGCTGTACCCTTAACCTTGGAGAGTTTGTCACCAAGGCCAAGATGTACATCATGATCTTAGGATCTTATGACATTGTGATCACTATGGACTGGTTGGAATCGCATGAGGTGATACTCAACTGTAAGATAAAATGGTTGAGCTTGGTCGATGATGAGGGACAGAGATGCCTGATTGTAGGATGGAACCATGGAGTGTTGTTGTGTCGATGATGAGGGATAGGGACGCATGATTTGAAAGGGATGCAAGTTTATACGATCCTTGTGTTAAATGAGAAGGGAGTAGTGGAAGGTCTAGAACACCTTCTTATGGTGAGAGAGTTTGCGGACGTCTTCCCTAAGGAGTTACCTGGGATGCTTCCAGGGAGGGAATTGGATTTTACCATAGACCTAAAACTGGGGACTGAATCAATAGCTATAACACCTTATCAAAATTCAACCCTGGAGTTACAGTAGTTGAGAATTAAACTGAAGGAATTGCTGGACCTGGGACTGATACGTCCAAGTGTGTCACTGTGGGGTGTGCCTATTATCTTCATAAGAAAGAAGGATGGGGCATGGAGGCTCTTCATTGACTACCGTCAATTGAACAAGGCAACGATCAAGAATTAGTATCTGTTGCCGAGGATTGATGATATGTTCGATCAAATGAAGGGTGTGACAGTGTTCTCAAATATCGATTTGCGATTAGGGTATCACCAGTTACAGATCAAGGAGGATGATGTCCCTAAGACAAACTTTAAGACGAGCTTGGGGAATTGTGAGTTTATTTTTTTACCGTTTGGACTGACAAATGCCCCAGGGGTATTTATGAGTTTGATGAATGGGGTGTTTCACGAGTACTTGGACAGGTTCATCCAAGTATTCATTGACAATATTTTGATTTACTCCCAGATGACGGAGGAGCATGACAAGCACTTGCACTTGGTACTACAGTTTCTACGAGAGAATAAATTGTATGGGAAGTTGTCCAAATGCTCATTTTATCAATCAAGAATTCACTACTTAGGGCATGTCATATCTAACGAAGGTATCTTCATGGATCCAACAAAGGTCAAGGCTATTATAGAATGTTTTGCACCAACTAATGTCCCAGAAGTGCGCAGCTTCATGGGTTTAGCAGGATACTATCGACGGTTCGTCGAGGGATTTTTGAACATAGAAAATCCGATCATGGAATTGTAGAAGAAGAATAAGAAGTTTGCTTGGACCAAGGAATGCATGAAATAATTTCAGAGGCTTAAAGATATGCTGACAACAACACCAATACTAAAGGTCCCTAACATAGATGCGGACTTCTTGGTATGCACTGACGCATCGAAGGAAGGCTTAGGCGGAGTCTTGATGCAAGACAGTTGAGTGATTTCTTACATATCGAGCAAAATGAGAAGGCATGAGGAGAACTATGAGATGGACGATTTGGAGTTGTTAGCCATTGTTTATGCCTTGAAATTTTGGAGACACTCCATTGTTGAACGAAAATTTGAACTAAAGATGGACCACTAAAGAGTTATAGTAGTTGAGGGACAGGGACGCATTATTTGAAAGGGATGTAAGCTTATGTGATCCTTGTGTTAAACGAGAAGGGAGTAGTGGAAGGTCTAGAACACCTTCTTGTGGTGAGAGAGTTTGCGGACATCTTCCCTAAGGAGTTACATGGGATGCTGCTAGGGAGGGAATTGGATTTTACCATAGACCTAAAACTGGGGACTGAATCGATAGCTATAATACCTTATCAAAATTCAACCCTGGAGTTATAGTAGTTGAGAATTAAAATGAAGGAATTGCTGGACCTGGGATTGATACGTCCAAGTGTGTCACTGTGGGGTGTGCCTATTATCTTCATAATAAAGAAGGATGGGGCATGGAGGCTCTGCATTGACTACCGTCAATTGAACAAGGCAATGATCAAGAATCAATATCTGTTGCCGAGGATTGATGATATGTTCGATCAAATGAAGGGTGCGACGGTGTTCTCAAATATCGATTTGCGATCAGGGTATCACCAGTTACAGATCAAGGAGGATGATGTCCCTAAGACAAAATTTAAGACGAGATTGGGGAAATATGAGTTTATTTTTTTACCGTTTGGACTGACAAACGCCCCAGGGGTATTTATGATTTTGATGAATGGGGTGTTTCACGAGTACTTGGACAAGTTCATCCGAGTATTCATTGAAAATATTTTGATTTACTCCCAGATGACGGAGGAGCATGACAAGCACTTGCACTTGGTACTACAGTTTCTACGAGAGCATAAATTGTATGGGAAGTTGTCCAAATGCTCATTTTATCAATCAAGAATTCACTACTTAGGGCATGTCATATCTAACGAAGGTATCTTCATGGATCCAACAAAGGTCAAGGCTATTATGGAATGTTCTGCACCAACTAATGTCGCAGAAGTGTGCAACTTCATAGGTTTAGCACGATACTATCGACGGTTCGTTGAGGGATTTTTGAACATAGCAAATCCGATCATGGAATTTTAGAAGAAGAATAAGAAGTTTGCTTGGACCAAGGAATGCATGAAAGAATTTCAGAGGCTTAAAGATATGCTGACAACAACACCAATACTAAAGGTCCCTAACATAGATGTGGAATTCTTGGTATGCACTGACGCATCCAAGGAAGGCTTAGGCGGAGTCTTGATGAAAGACGGTTGAGTGATTGCTTACATATCAAGGAAAATGAGAAGGCATGAGGAGAACTATGAGACGGACGATTTGGAGTTGTTAGCCATTGTTTATGCCTTGAAATTTTGGAGACACTACCATTGTGGTAGTTGGGATACCCATTGTGGTAGTTGGGATACCCATTGTGGGATACCCATTGTGGGATACCCATTGTGGTAGTTGGGATACCCAGCTCAGGCAACGAGTGGTAGCTCGACCTTGCGAGGTGATATGGGTGCTAGAATTCTCTGGTATTGTGTTCATGTCCCCTTTGGGACTCGGGGGGATGAGGGGGAAGAATAGTGACCCTAGCATTGGCTGGAAGGTACCGGTGAGGTCACATCGGTTGGTAAGTGGGAGATGGAGAGAGCGCACACGTGAAAACAATTTCAGAGCTTGCACGCTTAGCTACGGTACGCATGTGTATATTTTGTTGAAAGGTAGTTAAATTATGTTCCTACAACTTCTGTTAAGGTACTTCTATTGTGTTAAATTTTATGTTTTATTCAACGTAATACTATCCAGAGATTTCATTTTTATTTCAACGAATTTGTCTTGAAGAGCCCATCATTTTTTGATTAGATAATTCAAATTTATCCCCGCCTTATTCTATTTGTACTTGTGATCTATTATATTTCGTTCCTTATCCTTTAAGTTATTAGTCTGTTCCTGAGCAGTCGACCAGGAGCTGAATCGACTATCTTTCCCTCCGGTGTTAAAAACTTAGATTCAAATGCCCTGTTTTCTTGTGCATGGATAATAATTGTAGGATCATCTCTCTGGCCAACAAGTAATTATCTCCTCGGCGTTTATTCCCTCCTTAGCCTCTGCGATTTTTGTGTTTATACTCTTTGCAACTTCATTTTTATTTTTATTTTCCTAGCAATTTGTTTTTCTCTACAACACAAACTCCTCTTCATTTATCTTTGCACCTCTTGAATTTATACGTTTATAAGATACTGACCTGCATTATCATAACCTTGCCTGCATTTTTCCATATTTCCTTGAATCCTCTTTTATTCTAAATTTTTTCTGGAATATGTATGGATTTCATTCTAGAATGATTGTTTTAAATGTTGTATTAAATTCTAATTCATAAATTTTGTACTAAATTTCTAAGTCGTAAATGTTGGATTAAACTTCTAATTTGCAATGTTGTGTTAAACTTCTAAATTGTAATGTTGTAATTATGTATAACACTTTCTTACTTGCCAGTGAAAATCATGTTTCTTACTGGATTTCTGTGATTTCTTTTTATTATCTTCAATTACCATCCATAAGATTAGAATTTAAGATTAAACATCATTAATCGTGTTCATTCTGAATAGGCACAGGCCTTCCATTTAATAAGCTCCACTTCCTTTCAAATTTGGTATCAAATATGAAATACTAATTATGAGTACAACGTGAAGATACATGAAGGCATTCTAACCCCAATCTAGTATAACTATTCTCGTTTCGCAGAAACTACTGTCATACTTATTAAGAATTTGGTGGGTCTATTCCTTTGGGGTTTAATGGGAAAATTTCGACTACAACATGATGACAAAGATGTACTACCTTTTTAATGATGTAGGGGTGGACAACATAGATTCAAATGAACAACTATTGAAGCCACGATTTGTTGTTACACAGTAAAGAAGCGATTTCCATTTTTCTAACCGGTTACAGTCTGTCTCTTTAGAATGTGCTATCACCGTATTATTTTTTTTTTATTTGGCAGTGTATTTTTTTTTTGAACGAAAATTTGAAGTAAAGATGGACCACTATGGACTACAACACATATTTATGCAAAGCGACCTGAACACGTGACAACGACATTGGTCAGAACTGCTTAGCGAGTGCGATTTCAAGATTTCTTATATAAAAGGAACAATGAATCGAGTGGCAGATGCATTGAGTTAGATACCACGCATATTTTTTATGTTTCCACTTCAAATGAATCCACATGAAAATATTCTAACTTTACAATGCGACAATGATTGGTACAAAGAGGTCAAGGATTTTATCGGACAAAACACAATGATGGCACCAAGGTTTGAGGGATTTACGTTTGACGAAGATGGATTATTAAGGTTTAAGAATTGTATTTACATACCACCGAATGATGAGTTGAGGATTTTTATCCCAAACGACGCTCACAGAGTAGTGTACATGGCTCACCCAGGAGTCACGAAGATGAGGGTGGACCTTAAACCCTTATTCTTCTGGAAAGGAATGAAGAAAGACATAGTTAACTATGTGGCCAGACGTCTTGAATGTCAACAGGTAAAGGATGAACATGAACATATAACATGATTACTATAGCCACACGCTATTCCAGAATCAAAATGGGAAGTTATTTCGATGGATTTATTTGTTGGATTGCCACTGACGGCAAGGAGACACGACTCGATTTTTGTGGTAGTCGACACTCTGACGAAAAGTTCTCATTTTATTCCTATGCGTACGATGTGTCAGACACCTAAAATAGATAGAGTTTTCATCAGTGAGATTGTGAGGCTGTATGGCGTGCCTAAGAGGATTATATCTGGTTGAGGATCGGTGTTTACTGGACAATTTTGGACTAGTTTCCAAGAGGCCTAGAGAGCCCAGCTTAACTTTAGTATTGTGTATCACCCGGAGACTGACGGGAAGACCTAACTAACAAATTAGACATTGGAAGACATGTTTCACATGTACGTGATGGACCAACAAAATAGTTGGGGATAATTCTTGTGACTGGTAGAATTCGCTTATAACAACAGCTACCAAAGCATCATTAATATGGCACCTTTTGAGTTCCTTTATGGGCGACCATGTAAGACGCCTTTGAGTTGAGATCACCTTGAGGATAGGGTCCTGGTGGGACTATAAGTGATCCAAGAAATGGAAGAGAAAATGCAAACAATAAGGTGAAGGATAAAATAACTGCAAGATCGACATAAGAGTTATGCCGATGCGCACCGTGTCGACCGTAGTTACAAAGTTGGAAATCTAGTCTTCTTGCAGGTGAATCCACATAAGAGTTCGATCAAGTTTGGAAAGGGAGCTAAAATCTCTCCTAGGTTCATGGGACCTTTCAATATTATGGAGAGAAAGGGGATCGTGGCCTATCAACTAGCCTTTCCTGATTCTTTGAGGCGTATGCGTGATGTTTTTCATGTATCTGTTTTGAGACATTATATTAGTGATCGTACACATGTTATTGACATGAGTTCCTTGCAGGTATCAGACGAGCGGGTTCTCATGGCTGAGCCAAAATGCATCATGGATCATCGCACTCAATAGCCACAACGTCGAATAGTAGATGAGGTCAAGGTCCAGTGGGACAACTATAGTACACACTCGACGACCTGGGAGGACACATATGATATGCGCCATAAGTTTCCATTTTTGTTTCATAGATAGAATTTTGACACTGTGATACACATTATTTTGACACTTATATATTGTGAAACTTCGGGATGAATTTTAGACCAAGAGGGGTTTATGTAACATCCCTCTCTTGCGCACACTAAGAGAACTTATTCTTTGAGGACACTTGCTTGCAATTGATCTAGATTATTATACTATTAGGTGTTTGATTATGATTATGATGCATTATGGATTGATAACATGTTATGTTGTTGTATTGACACAGACAAGTGCTATTGACTCAGTTTTCATGAGTGTGTAGGATTTTAGACCTCAAGGATGTAGAGGCATCGATGAAACCCCTTGGACTCCGGATCGAGTCAGACAGTGGACTATTGGAGTTTGATTATTTTATATATGACATTTGTGCATCTAATTAGATGATGTGATTATGAATATTATTTCTGACATGATTCGTTGATGATGCAGGCTGACGATAGATTGTTGACCAGACTCACATGTGGAGTAGAGGGGTCACGCACGATAACTAGAGACATTGAGGAAGAGGTGTGGACATAATCCTTGCCACATCCTATTAGCACTCCTGTCGTGGCTTGAACTATAGGTTAACAATTACCTAGTTCAAGAAGACCCATGATGCCATGAGGGAAGACTGTGACAGTTTCTCACGATGATTCTAAGGGGCGTGCAATAAGGGAGGGGCCTTATTCCTTAGAGGCCCTTAGTCTCGCACAAAATCACCTCACGAAGTATTGACTCCAGGGGTTTTTGATGTCTACCAAGTCAGTCAAGAGGTGATTGGCACCCTTTGAGAATGGAGTGCATCCTGAAGGGAACGTCGCGCAAGAAAAATGGAAAGAGGCAAGTGGCACCCTTGGAGCATGTAGTGCATCCTGAAGGGCACGCCACGCAAGGGAAACAGAATGAGGGGAGTGGCACCCTTGGAGAACCTAGTGCAACTTGAAGGGAACATCACATTGTTAACTAATAAGTGAATAAACCTAGATGGCCTTAGAATGAATAATGTGATAAGAAAGATTTAATACAATTTCCCTAACAAAATGTCGCCCAGCCTAAGAAAATAAAATCTAGGTCTAAGTGATACTTGCGGTAGAATAGATATATATATATATATAATACTAATAATCATCATTAAACATGTGACAAAAGGGGGTAAGAAACTCGATTAAATTATTAAAATCAAATTATGGAGGGATTTAAAATTTTAAAAGGGAAATAATTGTTTGTCACATGTGCTAATTAAAATTTTTACTAAAATGAAAAAGGGGGAAAAGGGGTAAGGTCTACACTTACTAATTTGAGTTTTAGATAAAAAGGGAAAGAGGGAAATTTAAAAGATTTCAGAATCTAAGGGAAAAAGGGGGAAACATAAAGAGAAAAGGGAAACATAAGGAAAAAACAAAATGACTAACCTGGCAAGGAGTCTTTCCTTTAAGAACTTTCTAAATAAAACTCAACTAGTAGATTAGTAAGGGGGTAAGTCATTAAATTGTGTGAGGGAATATCGAGACACATAGGAGCGATTCTAGGAATGCATTTAGGTGGGTGAGGGAAATAGGATTAATTAAATAATGAATGAAATTAATTTCTGGTGCAATGAAGGGGATGGGTGACAAATGTACGGGGAGGACTTTTCTGAATCAAATTATTGGAAATTAAATTAAATGGGAATTTGGGAAAGAAAATGACTTAGAAACTCTATATAAAAGAGGGAGAAGGAGGAGGATGGATATCTTTTGTTATGCATAACATTACGCTGCAGAATTTTAGACTTGACTGACTTATCTTGTGGGAGTTAGGATACCCAGCTCAGTGAGGAGTGGTAGATTGACCTTGCAAGGTGAGCTGGGAGATAGTTACTCTCTGGTTTAGTGTGTGTGGCCCCTTTGTGGTTCAGGGGGATAAGGGAGAAGAAGAGTACCCCTAGCATTGGCTGGGAGGTACTGGTGGAGTCTCAATGGTCAAGAAGAGGGAGCTCCACGGAGCGCGAGGGACAACGACTTAGAGCACACGACTTGGGCTATGGTACGCTTACTTTTATTCTTCATGGTAGATTATTATTGAACTTACACTTTTGATTATGTACTTTTAACTGTGTAAACATGGTGTTGGACTTCACATTTTAATTGAGAAGCTAATTTCTCCATAGCCTTAAGCTCGCTTCTTGACTTGATTCCCTTGGCATTCGATCCCCGAATGTTGTGACTTTCCTATTGGTTTTGTTGATTTGTTGTGAAGAGTTGTGCTTCTACTTCATCCTCATCCCTAGTTTGTCATTCCACGCCTAAGCAGTCGTCTAGGAGCCAAATCGATGACCGTCACTTCGGTGCACAACGACCAATAGATTCTAATGCCCTTCTTTTCTGTGCGTGGATGGTGAGTGAAGGATAGTTTTCCTAGTTGTCTACCCCTACTGATTTGATGCAAGAGAATCGCTCCACCTCATCATAGGTGCTAGCATGCCAACACGCCAAAATGCAATGGAGAAAGGGAGAGGCGTCGAACCTCCCATTTTTAAATTTTGAAATATGATCCTATACAGATATTTCAGGTTGTAAATATGTAAGAGCCGACCACGCCTTTGTACAGGTAGTAATTGAGGTTGCCTTAAATGGTTTCCTGCAATAATCCTAGGATGTAGTGAGGTCTTGGCATCCATTTATGTAATGTATTCGTAGAAGTATGGGGCCGTAGTAGAGAAAGCAATGGCACTAAGGCGATGAAGAGGATAAGCCCATAGAGCCCTCTATTTTAATCAGGAATGAGAGGAAGATAGATAGGTCTGGGTAGAGAGGCCTTAGAGGTAGAAGTTCAGAGAGAGAGGTTTGGGTAGAGAGGCCTTAGAGGTAGAATTTCTAAGAGAGAGGAAATGAGAGCACTAAGGCTTGTTACAGTCCAGTTATGTAAACATTTGTATAGACACACAAAGATAATAGAAAGCAGTTTTTATTGCATATTGTTGTTCATGTGTTTATGTATTCCACGAATGAATCCTGTAGATGTATGATAAGTTTCATTTACAATATAAAGATAGATTTCTCTATCTTTGTTTGATTTTGTTGTATCATTCTGTGTTCTTTAGGTTGTGCAAGGAGTAAACGATAGAACATAACGTTGGGAGTTATGTTCTAGCGCGAGGAGTGCACATCTAAACTCCGTGGAGTCAGAAAAGAACGTGCTAGGAGGGCTCACCAAATCGATCATAAGCTCAAGGAGAAGCCTAAGAGTTACTGAATACTCTAGAGGTAGGACTGTGCAGAGGAAGGCACATAAAGATAGAATGACTGAAGATTCTTTAGAGCTCTGCCAAGTGGGCAACGAGCCAGTGTAAAGAGTGCACAAGGAGAACTCTATTCTGAGTTCTGAGAGAAGAGGAGTGTCTCAGGAAATACACTCATAGAGTTACTGAATACTCTGTCGTCTTAGTAAGGAGTGCTTAAGAATAAGTTGTTGGGAGGGCACTTATATCCCTTATGTTAACTCCCAAAATGAAACCATCTTTTCGGCCGAGTTTTGGGTGGATATCATAGCTTTAGGTAGTATCTTTAAGTCATTTTTTGAGTTTTTACAATTGAGAAAATTTTTGGTTTTGGTGTGTCTTAGGAAATAATCGATCCATAAAGTCTTCTCTTTCAAAAATGTAATTTTACTTTCCACAGCTAATATATTTTCAAAAGTTTCATTGTGCGCTGTGGAAAGTGCTCACTTTCAACAGCTAAAGAGATCGTTTCATCAGTTGACGCGCTGTTGAAAGTGACAAGTATTAAAAGGTTTTGAAAATCAGTTCTCGGGTGGCGCACTATGGAAAGCACACACTTTCAATAGCTAAGGAGGGTATTCTACAAAACGGTGCGTTGTTGAAAGTTCTTACTTTCAGCAGCTAACGGGGGTTTCTTCGCAGATTCGCGCGCTGGTGAAAGTGGAAAGCGAGCGTTTGGCCGAAGCGTTCTCCACTGGTTGTTGTTGCTCGAAATGGGAATCACGTGTTGTTGTCCACGTATGAAAAACAATGATGGTGTGATCACCCCCACGTCAAAGAAAATCCAAGGCATGCATTGATAGGAGTGGGCAATCATGGAAGATAAATCATGCATGTCAGACGTGACTGGAATTCCAAGTCGTTCCAGAGACCACGCTCAACGTTCATCACAGTCAGAATGGAAAGTTCGTGTTTGGAGATGCAGGTACAGAGGAGGTATCGCCGACCTGACACCATCAAATCAAACATAGGTCTTTCATCACAAATCGTTTACAAAACATTGTCAAAGTTTTCATTTAATTCAAAACAGAGACGAAGCCTGGACTGCTTTCGACAACGCAGAACCTCAGCTCGACTAAGCGGTTACAGGGTTTAAATTTGTCAAGTGTTTGAGCTCCAAGATGGCGAGAAAATGCAGTGGCGTTTTACTCAAATGAGAATTGGATAATTTATCCTTTTTGGAATCACATCCCGAGGTTCAAAGGTATTTTTCAAGTGCTGGTTGCATGGAATTCGCTGAAAGGTTACAAGTTGGGTCTCACGAGGCCACTGCTGAAGCCTTCGCCAAGACATTTGATGGCAACAAAGCACGCGTTGGCTCTGTAGAAATCAAGGTGGATGAGGGTGTTATTTCCACAGCTACAGGATTGCCCAGAACTGGTCAAAAATGGTTTAATACCACCGCTCCTAAGAATCTGGATTACAGGGTTTATTTGAAGGATGGATACAAACACAAAGCGTGGAAAAAAGGTATGCTCGTTTCATATCTAGATGAAGAGTGGCAACATTTATTCAAATGCATTCAACTATACATTACCTCAGAAGGAAGATACGACAAATTGATGATGTACCACTTTAAACTGATGGATCATTTTACAGGCAAGACTCCCATCAATTTGCCTTACTTTTTATATCACAGTTTGTCTAATGTCTGCAAGAGAATTAAAGATCAGCCTTTAAGCATGAAAGCTACTCTATGTCACCTAGGCCTCATTAAATTGATTCTTCTGCAAGAATTAAAGCAACAAGGAAGGAGATGGGAGCACTTCTTGTTCTGGGAAGGCTTTGAAACCCAGAACCAGACTGCAAATGAACAAATGGCAGGTGCAAGAAAACAATTCTCTCCTCAGAGTAGCTCAAGAAGAAGAAGGGCCTTGTCAGGACCTTCAGAGGACAGGGCATCTAGATTGAAGTCTCACAGTTTGAAAAAGAAATTGAATTTCGAGCAGACTACGGAGCAGTCTATACAGCAAGATTCGGGACACCCTACACAGCAAAGTACAGGGAAAAATATCCTAAATTAGCCATACTCGGATTTAGAATCAGAAGAGAAAGATCAGTGCCCTGTCATCAAGAGCTCTGAGAAATCAGCAGAATGTGCTCAAAACTATGAAACATTAAAACATACAGAGCAGGGAGAATCGTCAAAAAACCCTAGATCAAATAAATCTCAGAGAATCAAACACCTTAAGGAGGTAATTGCCCAACAGGAAGTCTTGGAGCGGGTGATAAATGATAGATATAAAAATTTGTCTGATAACTTTGCCAAGACGAATGCAGCATTCGAAAGATTGGCCAAGGAGAGCGTTAAAGAGAAAAAGAAGAAGGAAAAGCTCATTAAAAACTGCAGTAGATTAAGATTGCTTGCCCGACACCTCAAGAAGCGGATCAGGGGACTGAAACAAAAGCTGAAACAAAGGTCTCATCCAGACCTGAAAGTTCTTGCTCAGGTGGCAGTCAATATGCAAGGTGAGAAGTCAGATGTTAATTGATTTTGGTTTGAAATAAATTTTGAAGACGAAAGCTCTTTTTGTGCACTATCGGGACTTTCAATAGCGCCAAGTTACTATTTCGTTACCCGTTAGCTGTTGAAAGCGATAACTTTCAACAGCTAACCCGTGAAAGTTTCAAACGGTTGCACTGTTGAAAGCTGGGCAAGCAAGTTTTGAGGACGAAATCGCAACAGTTTATTTCCAACTTGTTTTGAAGATATGCCAACGTATCAATGGACCATTAAACCGCATGCAAGAAGTTCAACCTCAGAGATTCGAGGAATTTTGGATACACGTTCAAAACCATATCCTAAAATTCAGCCATAAATATTTGGAAATGGAACAGTCACGCACAGGTGTCATGCTGCCTCGCCACATCACAGATGTTGGAAGCTGGAGGAAGCAAATGGTGATTTTTTGTATGCTGAAGACAATTCAAACACTCAGTTCTGTTATTGAAGACTTTAATTTCATAGTTGTTTAAGTAGAATAGAACTATTTTTATTAAATGACAGGTCCATGTTTTTAGGATCTGTGTAACCATTTGTAAAGGCTATAAATGCCTGTTTTGATATCAAACAATGGTTCGATTTTGGATGGAGTAATTGTCTATTGTACTCAGACTTTTTTATGTTAATACAGATCACAGGTTCCTTTTAATTTTGATTGTCAGCTTTCCATCTTTCTTCTGCATTATTATCTGTGTTGTCAAGCTTTGAATGGCTGTTATCCCATTATTTAGCTCATAGCCTAATAATAAGTCTTTTGATTGTCTCTTAGACCCTACATTGTACTGGTTTAGTTACAATCTTTTCTTCACCCACCTTAAAGCTATCTGCTGATTAATCAATCTTTGAGAGCACTGTCTATTTGTTTATCATTTTCATGTTTGAATGCCATAAGATATATTGAGTTGTCCCATTGATCCACATTCATAAAATACAAAAACATTCATTTCTTAAGTTACCAAGCACCTTTGGTCTGCAACCACAAAGGGTTTCTTGGAGTGATAACAAATTGGCGCCGTTGCCGGGGAGAGGAGATCGAAGCTCAGCTTCTTTGGGAGACGACATAGATCTAGCTTTGATGATAGACAAAGCCTGGACATCACTTGGTTGTACATTTTCTATATGGCGACTCCATTGATGAAGTGGCTCCTAAAAGAGCTCACACTAGGGCAAACCCAGAAGGCCCATTGACATCAGTTCCTGATCCAGAAAAAATCATCAGCAAGGGCAAAGCATTGCATAGACAGACCTCCGGATCTGTAGCTGCGATTGATTCAGGTATTCCAATTGATTCCCATATTTCTATATCTGAAACGTCTTTCGAAACCTCTGCTGAAATTCAAAAATCTAAAGAAATAAAAAGTCCTTCTCAAGCTGTTAGGGTAGAAGAAC
>ML785016.1:298378-325946 GCA_009831015.1 Picea engelmannii
GTTTATCATTTTCATGTTTGAATGCCATAAGCTATATTGAGTTGTCCCATTGATCCACATTCATAAAATACAAAAACATTCATTTCTTAAGTTACCAAGCACCTTTGGTCTGCAACCACAAAGGGTTTCTTGGAGTGATAACACCTTCAAAGGAAGCAAAAGGGTCGAGTCCCTTAGAGACTGAGCCAGTCGAAAGCTTAGAAGAGATAGCATCATAGCTTGAAGATGTCTCGCAAGGGGTTGCATAGGTCGAGAAACCCCTTTGAGGTTTCAGATTTGATAAATATCAGGAGGGGTAGCGTTCCTCGAGCACAGGTGAGACCCAAAGTTATAGGCTCGCAGGAGAATTGAAGGTCGCAGCCTTCAAAACTATGGAAATCTTCTAAGCCGAAAGATCAAAGCTCAGGAGAGTTGGCCCCAAGGGATTTGGCTAGGACTCCTTAAGGATTTGAACCGATGAGAGAGAGTCTTCGATGAGGAAGCGTTGAGAGCTGACAACCGTCGGATCAAGAGAAGTTGTGAGAAGGATAATGGTGGGAGTCATTTAACTCTCAAAGCTTGGGAGGAACATGAGTCGTCGATCTAGGAGAGATCTGAACCATTGCTTCATTTCGCAGGATCAGATATCGGGAGTTGTGAGGAGAGAGGTCCTTAGTTTCCAAAGTTGCGACATGTGAAATCATGATTCGATCGCAACCGCAGATCGTGGGAGGATCTAGATTGTCTGATTAGAGTCCAGATAGGCATGAACGTGCACAGGAGGAGATCAGATCTGGGTCATTGGATCTGAGCGCATGGATTGAAATTCGTTGGATATGGAGGAAGGTGCACGAGAGAAGTTCCGAAAAGATCGGAACTGTCCATCATTAGAGATGGCAGGTGGCAAAAGATCTGGGGTGTTCGTGGAATCAGACACTAGAATATTTGCAAGGAGCATAGGATAAAAATTGCGAAAGGGAAGTTCACGAAATCATCCAGACCATCCATCGGAAAGGAGTCGTGGTGAGCAGGCAACATTTCCCTAACTCGCTATGGAAGGAAGTCAAAGGGTGGAGTTTGTGAAACTCGTGAAACGTGAAATCACGAAAAGACTCTGAGCCATTGGATTGAGTCATGCTGTGGGCCATCGATCCGAAGCATCAACATTTCATCATTTTAGGAGTCGGAGGTTTGAAGGAGAGAACCATCCCAAAGTCTCGATTCGTGAAGTTCCAACTTCGTGAAGGAGGAACATGGATCATCGGATCTTGGAGCACCAGGAGCCATTGATCTAGCATGGGAGAATTTTGAGGTTTCGGGGATCGAAAGATATTAGGTGAGAAGTCTTTCGACTTCACAAGTCGGGAAGTCCCAAAATGATTTTGAGGTTTGGCCCCAGGTCATAGAAGGGGTCGCATGGATGCATAAGAGGAGGATATAAAGACTTGTTAAGCCCTATTTTAGGTTTTGGGAGTTGGAGGAGTCAGGGGGACTTAGAAAAAGGATTCGGGAAGTCGTGAATTCTGAAACGCCTTTTGGAGTAACTTGTGGTCACAGGGTAGTGGTCATGGGGGGGGTGAAGTTCATGCCTAGTGCTTGTTTGCACAGAGAGGGTTTGATAAAGGACCTGTGGATTATTTCTCAAAGATTCCATCGAGGAATCGAAGAGCTGCTTTAGCTCGATAATAGGGGAAAATGATCCTTGACCGAGAGGTCAGCGGACCCTGCCGAGGCAGAGGTAGGAGGTCTGCGTCATGTGGTATCAGAGCCACATTCTGTCTATATACAACAAACAGAGGGGGAAAAGGAATAAATCTAACAACATCAAGTGGTATCAAAAGTTAAATTTTCCTGCATATAGCGGGTGAAGGAAGACAGAGTGTTGGTGCTCTGTGGTGATTGTTTGTAGGTGTGCAACAGTCAATATATAGCCAGGTGAGTTGTAGGATAATATGGTGATGGTCTCATTTGTAGAGTAACGAACAATATTTCTAGTAGGGAAGGTGAAATATGGATATGGATACTGAAGGCCATGAACATGGTTGAAGACAGGACCACCAACAGAAAAGAAAAGAAAAAATTGACAAAGAGCTCACTGAGATAAGAGTGATAATGGAACAACTGACATTGAAGATGAAGTAGGAGGAAAAATCACACTAGAGGTACGAATGGCCTCTGAACAGGAAATCCAAATGGCCTGTTCAAAATTTTTTTGCCAGGAAACAACAACGAGAGTTGAGGAAGTGACTGAGTTATGCTAAAACCCTCAGTGACATAGAGGTGGCTTACATATGTGAGCTAGAAGTTGGAGGAACCCTCAACGATGAGGAAGGGAGATTAGTTTAAGGTCTCATAAACTACCAGGAGGGTAGAGATGAATTTTTGAATTTCCAGGTGGGCAATGAAATGAGATCAGTGGATGGTCTCATAGGCTTCCAGGAGGGAAGTAGTGGAAGTTCAAATTGCTAGGTGGGAAATGATATGAGATTAGTAGAGGATCTCATAAACTGCCAAGTGGGAAGAAGTGAATTTTCAAGTTGCCAGATGGGAAATGGAAAGAAATCAGTAGAAGGTATCACATATTGTCGGGGGGGTAGTGCTGAAAGTTCAAATTTCCAGGTGGGAAATCATATGGGGTTGGTTGACCTCATAGACTGTCAGGTGGGTAGCAAACAATTCCCAAATTTCCAGGTGGGCAGAGGGAAGAAATTGAGACTAAATGAAGGTCTCGGGAACTCAGGAGTGAGTTCATATCAGCAAGGAGTGGTGATAGTAGAGGATTCATGTGGGTTTGTAGACCATGTGGATGAAGACAATGAGAAGATAAATACTCCCATCATAGTAGAGGAGGATGGAAGGTGTATTCTGATTGTTGGGGGAATTTGAATATCCCTGCCAAATAGTCCAGTAGATACTGATACAAGAGTTTCACATGAGGAGGTAGTACAACAAGAATCTAAGAAGGAGGCCATAGGGCCAAATTATTTTAAATCTAACTGTGTCTTTGATGTAGGTGCATCAGAAGAAAGACAACCATCAAAGACTAACAAAGTGGAGAAGATACTGATGTCTGCCCCAACAAAAAAAGAGGATAATTCTGATGAATTTCTCACTCAATGGGAGATAGAATTGTGGATGTTGGAGGATTGGTTGGACAATCCAGAACCAATATATGACTTCCAGAAGACAGTCACGCAAATTTTAGGAGAAGAGAATTCAGAAGAATGGCTCAAAATTTTCAGCTAGGAATCTAAAACGAAGATGACTGCAACACTGGAGCTTGCATCAAAAAGAGAAGAAGACATCATAGACCTTACTGATTTGTATGAGGAATTGGAAGCCCTAGAGAGAAGGGTCATGGTGCAAATCTTGCACGTCCAACGGGCTAAGTTGAAGACAGATGGAGGAGCATACCAGCCCTAGGAACAGCTGGAAGAAGTTGGACTCAATCCAACATGAGGGATGACAAAAGCTAATCTGTCAGAAGAGGTGACTGAGAAAAAATTCAATCAAGTAGAGACTGAATAAATGGAGTCTACAACAGAGTGGAAAGCTAATGCCACAAAATAAGAAAACAACATGGGGGATCATGATGATCTACCCATTGATAAGGAAGTGGAGCAGAGGAGACTGCATAAGAAGGGCCAACAACTGGAGCAGCTGGATAGGGTGATAGAAGAGATCGGGAAGATGATGTTGAGGTCAGTAGAAGCAGTCAGCAAAGGAGATATGAACAGAGGAGAACCTACAAGAGAAGCAGGAAAGAAACAACAACAATAACAAATAAGAGGAGAAAGAGGATAGCTCCAAGGGAAGGTTTGGGATCCATGAATATTTCAACACTAGAGAAGAGGAGCTCATGAGTAGGAGCTCATGATTTTTCCAGCAAGAGAGTATGATACAGGAGCATCGTTGCACCTCATCATAGTCGTCAGCACGCCAATGTGCCAGCACACAATGGATAAAGGGAAAGGCTTCAACTCTCCCATTTTTAAATTTCGAAATATGATTCGATACTGATCTTTCAGGTTGTAAAGTTGTAAGAGCTGGCCACGCCTTTGTACAACTAGTGGTTGAGGTTTCCTTAAATCATTGATTGCGGCAAGCTTAGGACGTAGACAAGTCTAGGCATCCATTTATGTAATGTAGTCATAGAAGTATGGGGTCGTAGAAGAGAAATTGATGGCACTAAGGTGATGAAGAGGATAAGCTCATAGAGCCCTCTTTTTTAATTAGAAATGAGAGGAAGATAGAGAGGTCTGGGTAGATAGGCCTTAGAGGTAGAAGTTCAGATAGAGAGTTCTGGGTAGAGAGGCCTTAGAGGTATAAGTTCTAAGAGAGAGGACTTGAGAGAACTGAGGCTTGTTACAGTCTAGTTTTGTAAACATCTATATAGACACACAGAGATAATAGAAAATAAGTTTTTACTGCATATTGTTGTTCATGTGTTTATGTATTCCACGAATGAATGATGTAGATGTATGATAAGTTTCATTTACAGTAGAAAGATAGATTTCTATATCTTTGTTTGATTTTGTTGTATCATTTTGGGTTCTTTAGGTTGTGCAAGGAGTACATGACAGAACAAAACGTTGGGAGTTCTATGGCTAGCGCAAGGAGTGTGCATCTGAACTCTGTGAATTCAGAAAATAACATTCCAGGAGGGCACACCAGATCAATCATAAGCTCAAGGAGAAGCCTCAGAGTTACTGAATACGCTGGAGGTATGATTGTGCAGAGGAAGGCACAAAAAGATAGAATCACTGAAGATTATGTAGAGCTCTGCCAGGTGGGCATTGAGCCAGTGCAAAGAGTGCACAAGGAGAACTCTATTTTGATTTATGAGAGAAGAGGAGTGTCTTAGGAAAGACACTCATAGAGTTACTGAATACTTTGTTGGCTCAGTAAGGAGTGCTTGAGCATAAGTCACCAGGAGGGCACTTATATCCCTTCAAAGGAAGAAAAAGTGTCGAGTCCCTTAGGGACTGAGCTAGCCAAAAGCTTAGAAGAGATAGCATCACATCGTGCAGAGGTCCTGCAAGGGGTTGCAGAAGTCGATAAACCCCTTTGAGGTTTCAGAGTTGATAAATCTTGGGAGGGGTAGCGTTCCCCAAACACAGGTGATACCCATAGTTATAGGCTCACAGGAGAATCGAAGGTCACAACCTCAGAATCTATGGAAATCTTATAAGTCAGAAGATCAAAGCTCAAGACAGTTGACACCAAGGGATTTGGTTGGGACTCGTTAAGGAGTTGAATGAACAATATAGAGTCTTTGAGGAGGAAGCGTTGATTTTCGAAAATCGTCGGATCAAGATAAGTTGCAAGGAGGATAACAGTTGGAGCCATTTAACTCTCAAATCTCGAGAGGAACATGCATCGTCGATCCAGGAGAGATCTGAACCATTGGTTTGTTTTGTGGGATCGGATATTGGGAGATGGGAGGATAGAGGTCCATAGTTTCCAAAGTTGCGACATGCAAAATCATGATTCGATCACAACCATAGATCATGGGAGGATCTGGACTGCGTGATCAGAGTCTAGACAGGCATGAACGTGCACAGGAGGAGATCAAATCTGGCTCATTGGATCTGAGCGTGTGGGCCAACATTTGTTGGATCCAGAGAAAGGTGCATGAGAGAAGTTCTAAAATGATCAGAACCATCCATCGTCAGAGGTGACACATGGTAGCAGATCCGAGGTGTTTGTGGAACTAGACACTGGAAGATTTGCAAGGAGCAGAGGAGAAAATTCACGAGATCATATGGACCGTCCATCAGAAAGGCTGCGTGGCGAGCAGACAATATTTCGCTAACTCATTGTGGAAGGAATTCAAAGGGTGGAGTTTCTGAAATTCGTGAAATGTGAAATTGCGAAAAGACTCTGAGCTGTTGGATCGAGTCAGGCTATGGGCCGTCGATCTGAAGCATCAACATTTCGACATTTCGAGAGTTGGAGGTTCAAAGGAGAGAAACATCCCAACATCTCGAGTCGCAAAGTTCCAACTTCGCGAAGGAGGAATGTGGAGCGTCGGATCTTGGAGCGCCAGGAGACGTTGATCTGGCATGGGAGAATTTCGGGGTTTTGAGGATCGGAAGATCTGAGGTGAGAAGTATTTCGGCTGCGTGAGTCGTGAAGTCCCGAAACACTTTTGAGGTTTGGCCCTAGGTCATAGCATGGGTCATATGAATGCATAAGAGGAGGATCTAAAGACCCATTAATCCTTATGTCAGGTTTCGGGACTTGGAGGAGTCACGGGGGCTCAACAATAGCATTCGTGAAGTCATGAATTCCAAAGCTCCTTTTGGAGTAAGTTGTGGTCACGGGGGGGGTGAAGTTTCAATCCTTGATTGGAAGGTCAACAGGCCCTGTCGAGGCAGAGGTAGGGGGTCTGCATCATGATTGTTCCGGATTGAGTGTTTTCCTTACGCCTTCTTGCGATTGAATACCTCTGGTGTTGTTCATCTTCCTTCTCTGCAATTTTAATGACAACGTTTCTTTTTATATCTGGACTGCATTTTTAATGTATGCGGTGTGTACAGGGCATTTTTACTATCTGCTTATAATTTTTTATGGCACATTTTCTCTTCTTTTCAAGACATTTGGCCTATGAAATTTTTCCTCTGCCATTGTTACATTAAAGGCGAATTGACTATGTGTTTATATACCTCTAGCCTGGGATTTTCTCCTAACTCATTCTAGCATTCAATTCATTTGTTTTCTGGGAATCTTTACCCATCTATTGGCTGCTACGGAATCCTTTTATTTACTGCGATTATTTTCTTTTCAAGTTATTATGTTGATGGAGAATTTACCTTGTGTCTCGCAACATAAATTCTAGCAATCTAGTGGCAACATTTTCTCTTAGCCTTTGCATTCGTATTTACACAGAGTTGCATTCGTTTTTACTCCATTTCTCCCCTCCTTTGTATATTGTTGTATTGCTTTTTATATGTTGGGTTCATAAGCTGTATTAGACAGCGTTATATGGTATATATTCATATAGATAATTGGAAGCGAAATTATTATAAGGTTGTCTTAATTTTGTTAGTCAGACAACGTTGAATATATCTCATAGAGAGAGTTCGATAATTTCATGATTAAAAGACAGCTAAAACATTGTGATGATTAAAAGACAGAAAAAATAACGACCATCATATCGTGACACATAGCCTCTCGAAAACATTTATGTTTGCCCTCAACAAATTCAGTGATTCGTAAAACAATTCGGTTTACCCTCAAAAAAATCAATATTTCGTTTCACATTACAACATATTATGCAATAAGATTTTTGGTGTATTTCTTTTCATTTGTGAAACCCATAAGAGAGCAGATACGTTGCTTGTTTGGTCAGGTCAAATGAGCTTATTGGAGATACATACCTTTTCTTTACATGAGAGACAGAGAGAGACAAAATCAAACCCGCGGGCTCCATTCAAGCGTGTTAAAAGCATTGATCCCAAGCCCAATATCCAAGACATTCATACCAACCATCGAAGCCCGAGCTAATTACCAACTCATAACTCAGTGTTCACCATACACAAGCCAATCGCCAAGGAAGATGAGTCTACATGGGAACCGAAGGTCATGCTCTACGCATCGTTTTACAACCAAATTCCATTTGGATTCGATTTATTTACGTTACCTTTATACCCGCTCTGGCTCTGTCCTGTGTCTATCAGTTAGTCTAATCATTGCAAATCCAAACAGACAACAAAAGTATTCTTCAGTCGACAGATTATGCACATGGTGAGAAGGAACGAAAAATGATCTAGCTAGTTACTATTACGAGTCTAAAGCAACACAGAGCTAGTACTTTACTTCATCAACAAACCAATCAATCAGAGCTGGTACTTTTAATCCGAAAATAATTCATCAATGCAATTGCAGCAGAAAGTGGGAATTATGAAGAAAGTAAATTGTACAAGGTATCTTTTTATGAGGTAATCTGAATGTTGAGCCTTCTGATCCATATGGAATGGAGAATCATGTGGAAAGAGTCAAAATGATTTGGAGGCTGGTGGATAGAGAAATGTCTCTGAACCTGCTTTACTGTTTTTTCATCTGGACATACTTATTTACAGGGATTTAAACGATTATCATCATATCAAGCCATAACCGCCATCAAACTAAAAAACAAATCTAGCTTTCAACAGATCGGGCACCAGATCATGGAGATCAATACAAAAACCCGGCGTTAAACCTCTACGCCTTTCAACTTACAGGGATTTAAACGGTTATCATCATATCAAGACATAACCGCCATCAAACTAAAAACACACTTCCAACGTCATCAAACTAAAAACACACTTCCAATAAAAAAAAAACGATGAACAGTGATAGCGCGTCCAAACCGTCATCTAAACATAAATACATTGCCAAATAAAAAAAACAATAATAAAGTGATAGCGCATTCTAAAGAGACGGACTGTAACTGGTTAGACAAACCGTGGCTTCAATAGTTGTTCATTTGAAACTATGTTTTCCACCCGTACATCATTCACAAGGTAGTACATCTTTGACATCAGGTTGTAGTCAGAATGTTCCCATTAAACCCCAAAGGAGCAGACCCACCAAATACTTAATAAGTATGACAGTAGTTTCTGTGAAACTTGAATGGTTACAATGCTTTGATTTTATAAAGAGAGAGGAAACTTTTGGAGCCTCCCAAAACAATCTGGAGTGTCGGTGGAATGTTCTGGAGTGTTTACGAGAGGCGATGGAAGAACAGTAACGGTGGTTGAGTAGAAGGTTCGGATTTAATGCTGGTAGGTAGAAATTAACATATGCCAACACTCCCCCCTAATTTCTACTACTAATTACATTAATATTTACAATGCCCAATGCTTCTCTTAAATACTCAAATTGGTCTTGTGCTCATAGCCTTTGCAAGTTGCTCTTTTGATCTACAATGTCTCCTCCTTAACAAATACATGTCTTGGTTAGGTCTTTATTTGAGTCATGTCATCATCTTCAATTTCTATCTTCATATGGTTGGGCTTCCTTCAATTTTCTACCATTACAGTGCTTTGGAACTATCACATCAAGTGGTTTCTAGTTGACCACAAACTTTGCTCATTGGTGGTTTTGGCTGACCACCAACCTTGCATAATGGGGAAATTGATTTACACAACACGCACTCACTTGAGTTTCATTTTCAACATTTTTTTATTTTTCTTCTTCTTCTTCTTCTTCTTCTTCTTTGTACCTGCATAACATTGATTAACGCTCAAACTTTTGCATCTTCCCTTTGCACATGCAAACAACTGATCATTGATGTCCATATAAAAAGAGATCCATCTACCGAGATACATGGGTACCATCCACTGTACTCGCTAGTTCTCTAGGTATCATTTTCACATACATGGTTCATCAATATATTAGATAACATGGTCCCAACAAACTCACACGTTGAGATTACTTAATCTCACAATCCTCCCCTTAATCGAAGATCTAACTTCTCCGATCACCATCAAACTTAGATACGAGTACACCTGCCACCCTCGTAGCTACCTAGTGGTTAATTCCACAGCTTGATGTCACATCCACTCTTTATGCCTAAGAGGGATACACGCTACATGATCACTCTAATCCATGTAGGCCTATCTTAAGAGGGCTTACTAAACACCTGGGGAATATAGCTTGCCTTGCCTATGGCTAAGCTTTACAACTTTGGACCAAAAACCTCTTGGGGAATATAGCTTGCCTATGCCTATGGCTAAGATTTACAACTCAAAAACTTCTAGGGTGTCGGATACTACCGATCATCCACTCCTTTACATCACTTATCATTATAACACTTATTATAACATTTTATCACAGGTACAACAATTCCACATTCTTTACTAAATGCCCAACAAATTACAAGCCTATTACATATGCCCATTTACATCTCATCATTAAGCATTACATAACTTCATTTGGAGTCTTCTTTGTTCTCTACCTCTTCCAACGAGAGTCTTTCTTCCTTGTCTTTCACCATCCATTTTTTTCTTCTATCACCCTTTATCTTCTACATCATGAGTCTCTCTTTTATGTTTTACATTGCTTCTTGCATCTTGTTTTTCTTGTCAATATACTTTATGAATATGTTTCTTGTTGGTGTTGATCGAGATCCAACAAGACAACCTATGACAATGGATTGGAAAACTTAATTGACGCACCACTTGCCATGATTTCATATTACTTTAACATTTGATTTGGACTCAACTTTTGACTCTCACTTTAACTTTAACTCACACTCATTTTGACTCTTCACATTTCAAAACTCCTTTTTACAAAGCTTTTAAACTCATTCAAAGACTCAATCACTTGACCTTAACCTTCTCTCACTTGAACTTGACTCTCAACTTTTACAACTTGACTCAATTTTCTCTAAGACTTAATCGCACATGACCATTCACGTTGACTCCCTTTTCTCCTCTTTTATGCACACAACACATCCCTATGATAAATTTCTCCTTAGGCACAAGTGCAAATACATTCAATAAAAAAAAAGGTGTGTGCCGCCTCAATTTGTGCGTAAAAAGACCAAATTCAAAATAAGAATATCCCATGGCAAATAACCAAGAAAATCCATCCAGCAACAATTTTTTTAACTAAAATTTGGGAACATCCATAAACCAAACATCCCTTACCAAATGTTCATCTATTTGTTATTACATCGATTGCACCTTTTACCATGACTTCTACAATATTATCATTACCCAATTTAATTTGTCCTTTAACAGATGTATTCAAATCCTCAAACAACCCTTTATTTCCTGTCATATGGTTACTACATCCACTATCAAGAAACCAAATGTTACTTGCATTTTCTTGAGCTACATCACATGTAATAAACAATGTCTCATAACTACATTCTGCTTTCTCATATCTTCTTGTCTCTTTTGGCATTCATTTGCAAAGTGACCATACTTCTTGCAGTAATAACATTGAATCTTTGATTTGTCATACCTTTGAGATTCCTGATTGTAATTGCTTTCCTTTGAGTTGAAATTTTGATTTCTCCTTCCTCCTGGGTCTTGACACTTTCTTTCTTCTCTTTGAAAATTATTTCTTCCTCACCGATGTAACCTCACCAGTACCTCCCAACCAATGTTAGGGGTACTATTCTCCCCCCTGAGCCCCTTGCACTGAAAACGGGCCACACATACAATACCAGAGAATGATAGCACCCATCTTGCCTCGCAAAGTCGAGCTACCACTCGTTACCCGAGCTGGGTATTCGAACTCCCACAAGAGAAGGTTCAGTCAAGATAAAATTTCAGCAGCGTAACGTTACATAAGCTAAATGTGTTCCACACTCTTCCTCTGCCATTCTTTTTGTAGAGTTTTCTTAGTCATTAGTTTCCCAAAACCCTCATTAGATTAATTTTTTATTTAATTAATTTCAAAAAACCTCCCTCGTACACATGTCGTCCGATCCCCTAGTTGCACCAGAAAATCAATTTTATTAATTAATTAAATATTCCTATTTCTCTCATCCACCTAAAAGCATTCCTAAAAATGTTCTTCGGTGTCCCAAAATTCCCTTACAATTCTTAAATGACTTGTGCCTTACTTGATTCCTAGATGAGTTCATAAATAGAAAGTTCCAAAGGAATGATCCCTTACTAAGTTAGACATTCAACGTTTTATTTAAGTTTCCCCTTTTCTTTAAGTTTTTCTTTTTCTTTAAGTTTCTTTTTTCTTTTAAGTTTCCCCCTTTTTCCTTTTTAATTAAAAAGATCAATTTAGCAAGTGTAGATAAAAACAACCATTTACCCTTTTAATTAACTTAATCCTCCACTATAAAAAAAAATTTCACTTTAATAAGTAAGATTGAATTTCTTACCCCCCTTCTTGTTACATGTTTATTTATTTTTCTTTATCCACATGTTCTACTTAGACCTAACTTTTAATTTCACTATGTTGGGCGACAATTTTTAAGGGAAAATTTCTTATTAAAATTTACTTATCACGCCATTCATTTTAAGGCCGATCGGTTCCTAAGGAGGCATAATTTCCCAGGCACTATGTTTATTAATTTATCAAAGTTAAAATCACAATGTTCCCTTCAGGACGCACTACATGCTCCAAGGGTTCCCCTCGCCTCCTTCTATTTTATTTGTGCGACATGCCCTTCAAGACGCACTACATCCTCCAAGGGTGCCACTTGCCTCTTTCCATTTTCTTTGTGCAACGTGTCCTTCAAGACGCACTACATGCTCCAAGGGTGCCACTCACCTCTTAACTGAATTCGACAGATGTCAAACCCCTGGAGTCAATACTCTGTCAGGTGATCTTGTGGGACACTAAGGGCCTCTAAGGAATAAAGACCTTGCCTTATTGCATGCCCCTTAGAATCATCATGAGTGACTGTCACAGTCTTCCTTAACGACATTGTGGGTCTTCTCGAACTAGGTAATCGTTAATGTACAGTTTGAGCCACGGTAGGAGTGCTACTAGGCTGTCGCAGGGCTACTGTCACACCTCTCCCTCAAAGTCTCTTGTTTTCGTGCATGACCCCTCTACTCCAAACATAAGTCTAGACGACAAGTTATCGCCATCCTGCATCCATCAATGAATCATGTCAGCAATAATAATCGATCATCATAACATCTAATCATATGTACATATGTCACATCAACAGCATTCAAACCCTAAGGGGTTTCATCGATGCCTCTACATCCTCAATGTCCAGAGTCCTGCACACTCAGGAGAACCCAGTCAATAACACCTATCTATGTAAATGCAACAAAATAACATATCATCAAATTCACAATATCTCATAATCATAATAAAAAAAATCAATAGTATAATAACCTGGATCACTTGTGCACAAGTGTCCTCAAAGAATAACTTCACTCAGTGCATGAAAGGGTGGGATGTTACACAAAGGGATTCATATGCAGAATTTGTTTCTTCACATTTTACAAAAAATGATTAAGAAATGGAACTTAATTTCATGGACCTATTTTCCCCTTTGAATATCTACACACACAAAAAAAAAAACCTTCCATTTTCTCCTAACAAAGAGCTATAATACCACTTTTTATGATCTTTAACCTTTAAAACCAATTCATGTACAATACATCAAAATAAAATAGAAGTACCCATTTACTTTGTATAGAAAAATATGCATGTACAATACACCTTACAATGATCATTTTATGGAAGAATAGACTCATGTTCAATTGCCTCTTTGTAGGGGAGACCAACCAATGACATAATCTGTAATACAACATACTTCCATACATGATTCATGATGAGGAATACATCTATATTTATAGATAGCTAAAAAATCCTAATAATAGCATTCTAACTACCTATTAGACCTTCCTTAATGAGGTCACATTACATGTATTCAATGCTAACTACCTTCCGAGACATATTTAATAATAACAAACATAGTGGAATCAAACTTCCATATATTGAATTGACACCATACCTACACTATTATTACTCTAATGGGCACTTTGAGCCCTCATTAAACCCCTAGGAAGATTCCCACCAAAGAGCATCTAGTGGATCTTGCAAGAAACATTCCATCTCTTCTTCCTTCATATCCTCAATGGTTTTCTTCAATTGATTCATTCTTTCATATATACATGTAATCATTCAATTCCAAATAAATATTCTCTACAATTTTAGTTTGTAGTTTATTCAATTTTAATGATTGGGAATGGGTTTCCAAAATTAAGTTGTTATGAGTACTATAATATATTATATTTGTTAACATTGTCTTCTTGATTTTCATGTTCACATGTAGCGACTTCCCCCTCACCATCTCTAAGGATCTCTACTTATTAGCAAAAATCAACTTCCTCACTCCAATTGGGTCTTTATTCTAAAAAATATTACCCTTTACTACATTAGTGGTCTTCTACTTAGCCATCAATGGAACTCTGTCATTAGAATTTGATGCTTCTTCTATCTATTCACGTTCAAAATTTTGAACTTTCAAAGAATTTATTTCCATTCTAGATCCTTGGAATAAGCTCTCGATGCAATTTCCTAAAATGACCATTGTTATTACCATCATTCTGTCAATGTTCACATTGTAAGTGCTTCTTCTATGTGTCATTGGAAATTTTATTTTTTTTTCTTTTGCTTCTGTTTTCCCTCTTCGATATTTCTTCCCTTTTTTTTGAAAGAGCTCGTTCTGTCAATGGATTTCCTAACTCATTTCCCTTCAATATACATCATTTTCTTATATGCCTCATCAAGGACCTTGACCTCAAATAGGATCATGTCCTTCTTGATATGGTTGAAAAATTCATTGATGTGCTTTATCATCACCTTCCTATTAGACTTGTTGATACCTAATTGAATGTACTTCATTCTAAAATCAATTGTATGTTCTTAAACTCCTTATCCTCATTTTTTTTTTTAAGTTGATACCACTTAAAATATTGTCCTTCTTCATACTCCATATTCCATAGAATTGGTCGAGTACATATTCCTCAAAGTCTCAAGATTTAGTTATGTCTATGTATTTTATCAAAGACTTCCAACCTTATAATATTTTAGAACCATCGAAACACATAATTTATGTCTTTGGCATAACTTTCTAAAATTCATTACTTAAACTCAAGACTTAACATTGTAAGATTAGATGACATGTTTTTGCATTTTTTCAAAAAGTATTCTAAATCTTTTGACAATTTATAACACTTTTTTTTAATTCTAAAAAATATAAAACTCAATTTAACCACCTCTAATAAATTCATTTTTTTTTTATAAAAATACAAATAATATGGAATTAATAATATGAACATGTCTTCAAGTCCTTTTATACACTCAATAATCAATCAGTGCATTCAACTCAATGAAATGATTCCCTTTTACATTGTTTAGGTATTCATCTAATAATCTAATAATAAGGAGTCTTTTAACATTATTAATGAAATAAATTAGATCCCATTTTATTTAATATTATTAATAAAATAAATTAAATCCCATTTTATTTTAATAAGTTACCCTAGTTCAAATTTTGGTTTTCCTATATCTTTTTAGATATGAAGACATGATGTGGATATTTTAGACTCACATAAAACTTCTATGAAATATAATAAGTGATTTATTTTTCAATTGTAATAAATAATTTCATTGTCTGTCCATATTCATTTGGATTTTTTAAACACATATGCTTTACATTTAAGTATGTAAACATTATTAAATAACCATTTCCTTGGAACGTTGCAATTTTCTTAATGTACATTTTATTATATAGGACTTCCACTCGATGTAGAAATAATATGTTAACATATTATTAATATGTTAAAATAAATATTTTTCCAATTTAGCTCATTTATGAAGTTATCTTTATATATGGAAGGATATTTATGAGTACACTTTTACTTTGAATTACAATAACCAACTACACATGTATATATGAAAAGAGTGTAGTTTTATTCAAAGATATTAAATTATACATAAGTATATGAAAAGATATTTATAATAGAGTATAGTTATACAACATTTTTTATTTTCAAAAATAAAAATATTTATTTATTCAAAATTATTATATATTTTTTATTTATAATTTAAATACAATTTAAATATTTTTTAATTACAATTATTCTTCATAATATTTATATTGTAGTTATAATAAAAATTGAATTAACTCTTTCATATTTTTATTACAATATATTTTTATTATTATTTATAACATAAATTTTACAAAAAATGAATTTAATTTTACCAAAACATTTTTAAATCAAAACTATGTTTTTCCTTTTTCTAATATTTGTTTTATTTATATGTAGTTTTTATAAAAATTAAATTAATATAATATAATATTTTTGAAATTAAAACCATATATATTTATAATTATCTTTATTTTGTTTATGCATACATACTTTCTTTGAAGTTTTAATAAACATTATACATAAAATAATATGTTTTTTTTTTGTTTGTTAATTTGTGCAGGACCTGCGATTAACCTGTGGCTTGAGAAACCGCGACTCAGGGGCATCTAAGCCGTCAAAATCACCCGGGGATCGCACCCGGCCTGAGCCACACCAACCCTTAACATGGTTGGATTTTTTGTCCCCGCAGGTTTCGAACCGGTGACTTTAACATCACGGAATGGCTTAACAACACACTCCGTCACCGACTGTCCTACACCTCGGGGACATACATAAAATAATATGTTAAGATGTTATTATTAATAATTTAATTCCAAACCCCTGGATGGGGTGTCATTGCAAATCAGGGGTCATCTGAGTCGGATAGGAGGTGGTCAACATGGCCCCAGCCATGTGACTGGTGTGTGTCATTCCCTCATGCCACCACCATGCATTTAAAACTGACTTACGCTAGCCAAGGCACCATTAATCTCAGTGTGTCTCGTCCATGCTATCTGTCATGTCAATGGCTCAAAGACATGAGCCAAACTTTACTCAACTCGTGTGCTCTTTCCTCTATCATCGTTCTCAGCACCATGAACTCCACTAGGTGCATTCATAGTTGTATTCATCCTCGGTCGAGTCCTCCTATGAATTGCACTCCTCCCAGTTGTGCCTACGCTACCTCTGTTTCCTATCGATGCTTCCAAGCCCTCGTAGCATCTCAGACATGTCGAGACAAAGGGGGAAATCAAAGTGTGGCTCGGATTGGCAGCCCAGGCAACCGCGTGTGGCTCTCCGGCTCTTGCGTGCACCATATCCCAACTCTTCACCCTCGTCACCTTCCTCGCCATCATCTTTGTCGTAGTTGGGTCAAAACCTTAGCAATCTCCTACCCCTCTCCTCGCCCTTCACAAGCTGACTTGAGTGGTTCGATCTCTCAGGTAATTCTCTGGGTTTCAACCCAAGGCCACTCTCTGATTTGGCATCCACCTTGCAGCCAATTCCTGTCATTCCACCCAACTTGTCGACGAACACACTAGCCCAGCCATGGACCACAACTAGCCAGCCACACCTTGGACCACAAACAGAGCCTCACTCCTTCATAGACTCAGTACCAGGCTCACAAATGCAATACAACCTTGCAATTCTTCAAGGCCTGGTCTTTGAATTATGTGAGAGCCTAGACGATCTATGAATCCGGATGGAGATCCTGGATGTAAAGGAGACATTGCTCCTGCAAATGCTCTCAGCACTGTAGGGTGCATGCCACTCAACAGATGGAGACGAAGATGCTACAGGGGTTGAGCCACCGATTCTTGCGGAAATTATGCATGGGACCACGGAGGGGGAAGGGACACCATTCGAGGAGGAAGCAACACCAGCCGCGGACCCAACGACCATCACCACCTCCCTGGACGCATGGCCATGTTATGAGCCCACCACATGATTTCAAGGGGTGTCTCTTTGCATGGTTAGTAAGGTGTCTGACTTTTATTTTTCGTCATAGAAACTATATTCATATTTTGTTTGTTTCTTTTATGTTAGGGTTAGTCAACATGTCGATTTGATCTCCCACAAGTCACTGTAATTTTTATATTTAGTCTCTGTAATTTTTATGAATGATATCTTAAGACTATGAATTTTATTTTGACTAGCTGGCTGAACTGGTTTCCCTTTAAAAAAGTGGGAACAAATAATAATACTATAATTATTGTTTTTTCAAGATTTTTTATACAATCTAACTTAAAAAAAAAAAAATTCCAAAAATAAATAATGTTAACACATATTGTAAACGTATACAAACCCTATATTTGTACATGGCTTATTTTTATAATATCCCTTTACGACTTTACCATCCCTCCTTTTTCATTTAATGTGAGGTAACACATTAGTATTTTCTTCCGATTTTATCGCTGACAAAGCGCAGATTTATCATGCACATGTGGTACCCTATATGTCAAATAGATAATACCACATGTCAAATAGAGAAAAGTTAAAACATTTGTCATTTACAAATTTCAAACTAGTACTTGTTATAAACCTTAAAAATTAACACACTAAAATATTTTTCAATTATTGAGGGTTTTCTACCCTTCACTTACTAAGTCGCATTGAGAATCATTCAACTAATAAACCGGATGAAAGAAGTAGTTTAAACGTTTTATTTTTTGGTTGTTTTATTTTTTTTTGATTGTTTTTAGAGAATTTGTTTTTTTTTGTTTTGTTCAAAATTTGATGATAAATAGTTGGATTTGTAGATTTGAGTGGCTAAGTTTATATAATTGAAAAACTCCAGAATTTTCTCAACACATTAAATCTATTTATATATTTAAAAATACAATTTAAACAACATAAAATAGAGATTTTATCCAAATTTACATAACACATAGTACATATCATAAATAAAATATTCAATTATTATTAAAAGCTATCTAATATCCACATACTAAACAACATTGCTTCCAAATTCAACTACCTATACACCGACTCTGTTGCATAACAGGGTGAATTTTATTCACCTATTTGTTCCTGGTGTATATAGGGGTGTGGCCCAGTTCTCAAGTTTGTCACGGCCTGCAGTGTTGGCCACCCGTGTCCGATTATGAGGAAAAGATTTTAAATAGAGTCAGTTTATGGAGCAGGTATCAACGCCTTGCCCTAAGTTATTTCTTCCCATCGCAACTCTGATTTCATGGCATCTCCGCAATTCAAGGTCATCAGGAAGCCGGCCGTCCTCGTCGCTCCTTCGTTGCCTACTCCGAAAGAGTTTCTATACCTTTCCAATATCAATGATCAAGCGACTCTCAGATTTCATTGTCCCATCGTTCAGTTCTATCTGTTCGACCCATCGAAGAAGGGTGGCGATCCCGCTGGAGTTATCAGAGAAGGGCTGGCCAACGTTTTAGTGCTCTTCTACCCTTTCATCGGAAGAGTCAGAGACGCGCCTGCCGTTAAGCTCCTGGTGGAGTGCACGGAGAAGGCGTGTTGTTTGTGGAAGCCGATGAGGACGTTGCTTTGGAAGAACTTGGAGACCTCCTGCCGTCCTTTCCCTACTGGCAAGATCTGTTGTACGACCTGCCAGGATCACTGAATATTACCAATTCTCCTCTCCTTGTCATTCGGGTTAATTTGTTCATGCCGTTAGTCGATTTTCTTTGATGAATTCAATCTGCATTTGTTATTAGGCGGAGTGGCATTGAATGCTATTTCTTTTAATTGAAATTGTGATTTCTGAATGTCGTGCTTATAATTACGTTTCAGGTAACGCGTTTAAGATGCGGAGCGTTCATTTTCGCCATCACTTTTAATCTCAGCATAAATGACGGAGTTGGCCTTGTTATGTTCATGAACGCTCTCGCCGAAATGTTGAAAGGGGCTACGAGGCCTTCGGTTCTCCCGGTTTGGAAAAGAGAAAACCTCCGACCCCGGACGAATCCCGCTGTCAAATTGCCCCTCTACGAATACGACCAAATAGAAGACAAAGATGGGCAGATGGTGCCCTTTAACGATTTGATCCACAAATCATTCTTCTTCGGATACAAAGTGATCGAGTCGCTCAAGAGGCAAGCAGTTGGGAAAGGCAGGTACTCATCCTTTGAAGTTCTCTCGGCCTTTTTGTGGCATTCGAGAACGAAGGCTGTCCAACTACCCGCGGAGCAGGAAGCTCGGTTCATATTCACCGTGAATGCCCGCGCGAAATCCGACCCCCCACTTCCTGAAGGGTTCTACGGGAATGCAATAAGCCTTGCATGCGCGAAGACGACCGTAGAAGAGCTGGAAAACAAACCGTTGTCTTTCGCTGTGAAATTCATAAACGAAGCGAAAACGGCTGTGAACGACGAGTACATGCGATCGGTGATGGAATTGAAAGGGCGCCCTCACTGCACAGTGGTCCCCATTTGCTTCCCATTTGCTTCCCATTTGAAGCAGAAATCAGTCATGCGATCGACAATGCTCCTCCTTTTCCACGTTCCTATCTCTGAAAAGGTAACGTTGATATGCGCCGAAATGCGGGTTTTATGAATCTTACTCGCAAATCGTTTGTGTAACTCTGTTTCTCTTCAAAATTTCTAATATTGGGTTGGCTTAGGCGAGCTTGAATTGTTTGCTTAAGACTCTGTTATTCAAGTTTTTCATGTTAGGTTTCTCTAGCTTGGATTCTTTGTGTAAATCTGTTGCTATTGAAGATCTCTCATGTTATGTTGGGTTCATGAAGCGGTTGGTATTTTCTGTTCGTGAAGATGTTAATATTTTCCATTAATCATTATGTAACGTAATTAGTATGTAATCTTGGTCGTCATGAAATTATTTACTTGTTGTAATCTCTTATTACATAATGAGTATCTAATGTTTTTTATTACGAAAACAATTGATGTAGATCTAAAATAGAAATCAATCATGATAACTATGTATGTAATAACATAGTTACAATACCATCATAACTATATAGGGGATAATAACACAATTAATAAGATAACAGTTTTACTTCCATTAAAATATAATTAGCACAGCTACAAGTCACTAGTGGCTGGTGAAGTTCGAAATAATCCAGTTTTGGGCATTGAATAACCACAGAACCTGTAAATAATAGTTGGAGTAAAAATTGTGGCTGGTAAACTTGGGCTCTTTAGAAAATGAAATGTTAATTACTGAGAGGTGGCAATCAGCTAGGCGTAATAAGTAAATTATAATAAGTTAATAAAAAATTTAATTTTAAAATATTAAAATATAATTTAGAGATATAGAAATCATATCATGGTAATTATATTTGAGATAATAATTTTTTAATTTCTTAAAATTGAAATTATGATAATTATATATGAAATAATAATATAGTTAATGGTAAAAGTTTATTATTGAGTGAAATTAAAAAAATATATTTTAACAAATCAATATTTGATGATTGATTATAAATAAAATATTTCAATGTCCACTTTAATTAAAATATATTTTTCATCCATAAGTGTAATTCCTTAAGTTTTTAATAGAAAGTTTAAATATATAACATTTAAACAAATATTAATAACAAAAATATATTTAATTGCAACCATTAATATTTGTTTACTTTACATGTGTTAACTCAATCTTAAACATTGAAGGAAGTACACATGTCCCTCATATGGAGAAGTAGAAATCACCTATGTAAAGAATAAGGATTTTATTACTTTCAATTTCTCTTTTTAAATGCCACATTTCAACTTTCAATTGTTAAAATAAAAATATTTTTTTAAATATCACATTTCTACTTTCAATTGTTATCTCTCTCTCTCTCTCTCTCTCTCTCTCTCTCTCTCTCTATATATATATATATATATATAAAGACAACATTAAAATAGGTGGACATAGAAATTTTTTATTTATGGTCCACATTGAATTTTTTTTTATTATTAATATTTTTTTAAATGTCACATGTGAACTCCACAATATTAAGCATGGAAATAATTAAGCATATCCCTCATTGTGGGAAGTAGAAAGCATCTATTAAGTAAATCATATTTTTTACTTATAGAATTATAGAATTATCTTACTTAAGATCACTATTGAAATATTTTATTTATGGACAACATTGAGATATGTAATATCCCCAAGGACGAGCCCTGTTGTAATTAGGAATTATAAAACAACATGTTTTGTAGGCTGGTGAGCCGAGTGTTGATAAGCTAGTGAGATTATGTGTTTATTACGCCGGAGAGCCTAAGTGTTAAAGGCCATGAGCCTATTTTTGTATATGTAATTATGCAGAACATTAATAAAAATACAAACATCGCTATGTGCAGACCGACCATGATGAAAGAGTGATGGGGGACTAAGTTTCTAGAGAGTGGGTAAGGGAAAGGGGGATGAAAGCTTGGAAATAGAGGCTAATTTTTGGGCCTAGGGGCTAAGCTAGGGGGCTTACCTACAAAAGCGATAATAATTTATTATTATTTCCTAAAAGGCCAAGGAGAACAATTGTTGAGTGTTGTTCTAAGTTCTTGGAAAGGAACGTATCCAAAATGTAGTGCATGCAGCTCTAGGAAGACATGTGTCGACATGGGCGCATGCAGTTAAAGCTGCATAAGTTAGTCGTGGAGGCAGTTCGCTCCTCATTCTGTCATCCTTTGTGTCTGATATCTAGATACCCTCATGAAACTCTGAAACCAGAAAACCGAGATGTCTTCCGAAGAAGACGTGACATCCTCCATCTATACCCGTGTTGAGTCTGTGTTGGACCTTTGCATAGCCAGGCACCTCTGAAAACCCGTGGTAAACCCGTGGACTGAACCGCGTCTCCTGTGTGTCCTTTGAACCATCTTATCCACCCTTGTAGAGTCAAGTTCATACCTTAACCATTCTAGGGTTGCTTCCTTCTGTTTTCAAAGGGAGTGTTGACCAATTGTTTTTGTTATTATCCTTACTTTGTGGGTTTTGAGTTGAAGTTAGTTGAAGAACCGAGTTGTCAGGCCTGTGATAGAAGAGGCAGGTTGTCAAGCCTGTGAGCATCTCTCTCCATGTGAGAGAGTTTGTTGGGAAGTGGTTTTCTTCCAGAGAGAGTGCAATACCAGCTATAGATATTTGAGAATTCCTGATCCATCCTATTGTCGAGACCCAGAGAGGGAGGTGAAGCATCGATGGACTATTCTTGTGAAGGCGTATACTCCCAGGTGGACTAGGAATGTGGGGAATGAGAGTCCATGAGTAGTGGGTGTAAGAAGGCTTTTGGAGAGAATGCTTCTGGTTGCACTGTGCAATTTTCCTATAACCTCAACCTAGTCTAGGATTCCCTTGCCCTGGGTGGAGCTTAGTCCCAGCTCGGAGGTGACCCACTATTGAGCGTGATGAGAAGCATGGTCTATGGCTGGGAGGATCATGGAAGGTTTGCACGTAGTTGGTGGTGATACTCCAGTTTAAAAGATAAGTATCAGTCTATGCTTAATTATGTATTTTATGCATGTTTGTGCTACTAGTGCTTGAAATGTTATCATGTGCTCCGTTGCATGTGGATTTACTGTTAATTCCATTAATTTTGTATGTTAGCAGTAACTCTATGATTACTGTGTGTTAAGTCATTTAAATTTTGCTAAAAATTCCATTAAATTTCAAAGTGAAAGTATATGTGCTGGGGTTGGATGATGTCACATGGGGTGACGTGGACCTTCCTAAGAGTACCACGTGTTGTTGCCTTAGTTGGCGACAGTTGTACTATGTGGGCCCGATGGATAGAGAAGCTAGAAGTTTGGAAGTAATGAGATTAGAAGGAAGCAAGTGTGAAGGCTTCCAACATCCGAAGTCCCAAAGTCCCAAAGTCCCGAAGTACCGAAGCTCCAAAGTCTCGAAGCTCCAAATTCTCGAAGCTCCGAAGTCCTGAAGTCCTGAAGCTTCGAAGACATAATTTCCACCGCAAATTTAAGTCATTGGATACTAAGTAGACGTGGACTATGGATCCACCCTACCTCATGAGTTCGCTAATTAGTAACTCCGAGAGTGTGTTGTCATGTATTATGAAGACTTAGGAACCCAAAGTCCTGATTAAGCGCTTACCGATCTAGCGTTTGGTCACAAGTCGTGGTTCCAGGGGTTGGGGCTGAGAGAAAGGGGCTAGTGCTCGAAAACTTCGCAGAGCAGAGCCCCGAAAGAAAGTGAAAATTGAATTTTTTCTGTAATCGGTTTTATGAATGCCATGAAAATTGTTAAGGAATGAAGGTCTGACAAATTGTGGTTGAATTCACGTTATGTTTGTAGAGTTCAACGAGTGTCGGGACCACAATGAACTACCACTAAGTGTAGAGAAATGGAGGAGGCACAGACTGCTTCCAGTTCAGAAAATGAAGCAAAATGAATAGATGTCCATTTGGGAGTCGAAGGACCAAACTCCAATGGCCATGGAGAAGAGATAGATAAGGATGGGAATATGATGAAAATCATTGAAAGATTATAGAAATATGCCCAAACTCATCGAGAAAATAGCACAAAGCTCAGGAAAGCTCAGGAAAAATAGGGATAATTCAACTTAAGGTTGATGAAGAGTTTGGAAAGAATAGAAAATAAGTTAGATAAGGATAATGACTCAAGAAAAACAGTGAGTCGCAAACCCCCTGAGAGGAAAAGAGGATCAAGAATCGTTAGTAGGCATCATCGTCACTCCCCAAAGAAGTCCAATAAGGAGGCACATAGTAGTTCAAGCCCATCTCCTACTACAAAGAACATGAGATCTGGAGTGCATGAACTGAAGGGTGAAATGAACAAGATTAAGCCATCTGCATTTTATGGAGAACACAAGAAGGAGGAAGAAGCTGAAACATGGTTGCTTGGCATGAGGAAATATTTCCAACTGCAAAATTATTCCTCTCATGCAGAAGGAAGAATTGCAATGCATCAATTGAAAGGAAAGGCATCCATGTGGTCGGATCAAATTGTGCAGGTGCAACACATTAGAGAGAAAGATATCACTTGGAAATAATTCAAGAAGTATTTTGAAGAGAAATACTTAACAAAAAGATATTATGACAGAAAGATGAAAGAGTTCTTGGAACTCAAGCTCGGTAGCATTACCATTGATGAATATGAGCAAAGGTTTTTGGAATTACTGAAGTATGTTCCATTCATCAAAGATGATTCTGTCAAGATTCAAAGGTATCTGAGTGGACTACCACCTTCCATTGGGGACGAGATTCAGAATGATGAACCTAAGACTATGGAATAAATGATAAGAAGAGAGAAATGATTATATGAACAACAAAGAGAAAAGCCTACTTTTTGGAAGGCTTGGGATGTCTAGAAGAAGTTTAAGATAGAGCAGAGGCAGAAGGGAAACAAACCTCCCTTTTTCAAAAACAATCCTCAAGGAAAACCATCATTTAGAGAGCCAAGAATGGCTGATGTAGGGGGACAAAGGCCAAGGTAGACGCCCATTCAGTGTTGGGGCTATTAGGGAAACTACAAGTATAAAGACTGCCCCCACAAAAATGGGAAGGTGAGAGATGTCCACAATGTTCAACAATCTCAAACAGTGGACGACATGGGTAGTAGAATGCCAAGGATCTATGCATCCCTGGAAAACAAGCAAGTTAAATATCATTCGCACATGATTGAAGTGGAAGGTATGATTAACAACCAACCATTTACTATTTTAATTGATTCAAGGGATAGCCATAGTTATATAGATCCTAGAGTCGTGGAAAGTTTTCATTTACCAATAAGCAAGCATGAGAAATCTTGGTTAGTGCAGTTGGATACAGGAGCCAAGAGAAAGGTTGTCGAGTTGGTTATGTCTTATCCTATGGACATGAATGGACTGAACACAAGGGATGAATTGAACATTATGCCTTTAGGTTCTTATGATTGTCTAATTTGGATGGATTGGTTGGACCAACACCATGCCATCTTGGACTATCGTAGCAAGGCATTCACTTTATTGGATGAGGAAGGAAATCAGAAAAAAATCCATGGAATTCCTAAAGTTGTTGCTGTCAGAGAAATCTCAGCAATGTAGCTGAAGAAGTGCTACAAGAAAGGCTGTCAATTATTTGTAGCCCACTTGGAGGAAGCACTCGAGGATAAGGTGTCAAATATCGAAGACCATGCAGTAATAAAGGAGTTTGAGGATATATTTCAAGAGGTATCCAGACTACCCCCGAAGAGAGATATTGACTTCTCTGTAAACTTGATTCCTGGAGCAGCTCTAGTGTCGAAATCCCCTTACAGAATGAGTACGTCGAAGCTGAAAGAAATGCAATTACATCTTGAAGAGCTCTTAAGGAAGGGGTATATATGATAAAGCATGTCACCTTGGGCTTCCCTGGTACTATTCATGAAGAAGAAGGACAGGACACTGATATTGTGTATCGATTTCAAACAATTGAACAGAGTAACTGTAAAGAACAAGTATCCTCTGCCGAGGATTGATGACCTCTTCGATTAGTTGATGGATGCAAGGATATTTTTGAAGATAGACCTCAGGTTAGGATATCACCAGGTAAGGATAAAGAATGAAGACATCAGCAGGACCGCCTTTAGAACAAGAAATGGTTATTACGAATTCACGGTGGTGTCGTTTGGGCTGTCGAACACACCTGTTGTTTTTATGTGCCTGATGAACAGTGTATTCAGGGACTATCTCAACAAGTTTGTCATAGTCTTCCTGGATGAAATTATGGTATATTCAAAGTCGGAGGAAGAGAATGAACAACATCTAAGGATGGTGGTGCAGGTGCTAAGAGAGAACCAACTGTATGCCAAGTTGAGAAAGTGCTCATTTTATCAAGAGAAGATCCATTACTTGGGGCATATTATTTTTAAGCATGGGATAGTTGTAGATCCTAAGAAGATTGAGGCCATTATATAATGGTCAGCGCCAAAGAACGTGACAAAAGTTGGATCCTTCATGGGTCTATCTATCTATTACAGAAGGTTTATCGCAGGGTTCTTGAGGATATCTCACCCTATCACTTCCTTGCAAAAGAAGGATAAGAAATTTCAGTGGACAAAGGAATGTGAGAGAATATTTCAGTGATTGAAGCAGTTGTTCATCACTGCTCCAATCCTGAGGATCATAGACCCAAATGAATATTTCATGGTGTGCATAGATGCATGTAAAGAAGGATTGGGAGGAGTCCTCAATTAGAATGGATTTGTAATATGCTACGAATCCAGGAAGTTGAAAGAGCACGAAAAGAACTATGTAACTCATGATTTGGAGTTGGCAACAATTGTTCACACTTTGAGTAAATGGAGACATTACCTCATGGGAAGGAGGTTTGAATTGAGGACATGCCATATCAGTTTGAAGTACTTGTTTGATCAGCCAACCCTAAACGCTAGGCAGAGTAGGTGGTTGGAGTTTTTCTATGAGTACGATTTTGATATCAAGCATATCAAAGGGAAGGAGAATAAAGTGGTCGATGCACTCAACGGGAGAGTACATGAATTAAATTCTACAACCATTAGCGTGTATCAAACTGATATAAAGGGCAGATTTTTGGAAGCTGCAAGTGCAGACTTGCAGTATAGGGAATTGGTAGCGAAGCTACAACAAGATACGATGCTACAAGGAGTGGAAGATTATAATCTTGGAGATGATGGAACACTCCTATACAAAAATAGAGCTTACATACCTAATGTCAAGGATTTGAAACTTTTTATTCTGAAAGAAATGCATAACGTGCCTTATGCTGGGCACCCTGGACATCAGAAAATTGTGGCAGCAGTCAAGAGCCATTATTTTTAGTTGGGTATGAAGAAAGAGATTGTTGAACACATCGCAATATGTATGGAGTGTCAGAAGGTTAAAGAACATCATAGGTACCCAGGAGGGTTGTTGCATCCTTTACCCATTCCTGAGTGGAAGTGGGAAGTGGTGACAATGGATTTCATCACAGGATTGCCCAAAACCGACAAGCAACATGATTCAATCATGGTGTAATGTACCCTAAATTTACAAAATAAAAAAAAATCCTTAGGGAAATTAAATCTCTTTCTCTTCAAACAACTTACCTCGAAAGGCCTACTATTATTATAAATAGGTAGTTATCATCACTAACAACCTTTGAACGTTTATGTTTTCCAGTTTTTGACATAATCAACTAACATTACAACAAATTTTGTCTCTGAGTTATTTCCTATTACATAGTAATCCTATACTCCAAGGGTCAAGGGTAACTTTGCTATACCCATTCTCTCAGATTTCCATCATATCTAAAGGAAGCATAAAGGATAGTAAAGGCCCACTACCTTATGATCCTTTCCATATAACTATAACTATAAGTATAAGTATA
>ML785016.1:328307-352114 GCA_009831015.1 Picea engelmannii
ACGCGTATTAACGTTATATTTACAGAGGAAGAAACCCACTCGAAAATACAAAAATCTTTAAGCATAAAGGGTACCCATATCAGGTCTGAACGAACTGGAGTTTAAAACATAGACGCGTGCTTAAGGTTAAGGTTTAGTGCAACTATCATAGACTTGCAACGCTCTATTTCTGCGTGCTTTGATCGCTTCTTTGTTCCACCCTTTTTCCTCTCTCTATGCATCTCCCCAAATCTCCATGATCTGTCAACATGTAATCCCCCTGGATCAATGACTATTGTTAACTCCGCCTCATTTTGGATTACCTAACCCGTTGACATGTATCCTCTCTGGATCCAATGGCTTAGACTCTCCTTTTGTAAATCAGGATTTCGCGACTTGCGACCTCCAGGTTAACACTTCCTCCATATTCCCGAATTTCGAAATGAAGATAATTTCAGAATGCCCCAAATCTGATGCCTCGCATTCATCTAGATCTAACGGTCCAGATACTCCCATCACGTATCAGGGTTTCACGACTTGCGACCTCCAAGTTAACACTTCCTTCATATCCTCGACTTCTAAAATGATGATAATTTCAGGGTGCCCTAATTCGACGGCTCACAACCTTCCACAGTTCAATGACTATGATTAAATCGTGATATTGCATATCACGAACCCTCACGACTCTTCCAATTGACCTTTCCACTCTGCGAGTAAGATAAATGCTGATCTCTTTCCACGTGTCCCTGTCGATGGATGGTCCTGATGATTTTAGGATTTCGTGTTTTGCGGTTTCACAAATTTTCACCCTATTGCTTCCAGATCTTGTGGTTCGCGAAATCCTGACATTTCCTCGTGACTAACTAGGGTGCTACTTCTCTGGGATCTAACGGTTTGAAATATTTTGGTTTCCTGTGAAAGGATCTTAACCTTTGATCTTTTTTCGAATCCCTTGAATTTATGTGCTCCACCTTTAGATGCTTCAATTCTTCAATACTTAGACACTTTTCTAAGTGTTCCTCTCGAGACTTAAAACCATTGTTACTTCTGAACTGTTTTCTCTTTATTTCCTAACTTGTGGAATTTCAAACGTTTTGAAGGGGATATGCCTTCCCAATTTCTCTTGCGAGCCCTGTAACTTTAGATCTCATCTGCGTTCCTAAAAGCATTGTCCCTCCTGAGCTTTCATCAACGAAAACATAACTTTGGCCTTGCACACACTTGTGCTTGGTGTGCGGCTTCGCACTAACTCTCCTGAGCTTTCGAATGTAGAAAGAATCTTGACCTTGACCTTCTTGCAACGCCACTGGATTGAATGACCCAAAACTCTCCTTGATCCAACGATTCAGATCAAACCCTGAACTCGGGTTTCGCAGGTTTCCCAGAACTCTTACCTCTATTTTTTCCGAGTTGCGAACTCCCGATGAGACTAGATGTATGGCCCACAATCTTACTCTATTCGACCGATCAAATCAAATAAAAAACTTGGGTTTCACGAGTTTCCAGAACTCATACCTTTGGTTATCCGAGTTGCGAATTCGCGATGAGACTAGATCTACAACCAACGATCTTCCTTCGTTCGACGGCTCATATCAAATCACGAACTCGGTTTTTGTGAGTTTCTAGAACTCATATCCTTTGGTTGTCCAAGTTGTGAACTCTTGATGAGACTAGATCTATGATCCACAATCTGCCTTCGATTGACGACTCACATCAAATCACAAACTCGGGTTTCACGAGTTTCCAGAACTCATATCCTTTGGTCGTTTGAGTTGCGAACTCTCGATGAGACTATATCTACAGACCACGATCTTCCTTTGATTGAAAACTCAAATCAAATTGTGAACTCAGGTTTCATGAGTTTCCAGAACTCAGGTCTGGTGACAGCTCAAGTAAAAAACAATCGGCTTTAATATTACACATTTTTTTATTAAGGGATAGATTCAAAGGATTTAAATTTTGTTGAACTCCATCTTGTCACAAATTAAATTTCTCAACTTCTTTGCAGGACTTTAACCTTCGCAGTATCCGGATCCAGGATAGCGTCTTGCGCGAAAGGGTACTCGGGTTCCAATTTGCAGTGTTAAAACCTTGATTCTATTGGAAAAGTTACAAATCTACCCTAGAACATTGTTATCCTGGTCGTTGGTATACCATGCTCCTATAAATATCTAGTTAAAAAGAAGGGAACTGTAACCCCTTGTTTATAATTAAAACAGTTGGCTAAAGAGGATATTACTTGCAATAATCGAGAAATAGCTTTCGGTGTGATAGATATTCAGGTAGTTCGGAAAATCCATAGCGGATAACAATACATATACATATATAGGTATATATTTCAATTATGATATTCACTCAAAATTCCATTTGGTAATTGAACAAATTTAAACATGCTTAATATCAACCACAGATCGATCCAAGCATTATTTCTATTGTAGACCATAGATTATATCGTAGGAATAGGAAAACTTTCACACTTTCGTCAACAAGAATACACACAGTGGTTTTCTTAGCTCTACTCAGGAAATTTCCATACATTTATCAACAGTTAGCACATGCAACAATCCTTCGTGGCTCTACTAGATGCATAAATTCAATTATAAAGGATTATTCAAAAAAAATTTCATTTCCTTCTACCCAACAAGTAGATGTATTCTATCAGTCATTCATCAATAGAACATTTAACCAGAACTAAGTAAATACATTCTATCAATTATTAATCAATAGAACGACCAACCAGGGAAGATTAAAAGAACATATCTAAAGAAATTGCTGGGAAAACAAATGCAGCAACCAAGTTCCACCCAACTGTAGAACAAAATAGCCAGACTACTTGTTCCATTCACCCCTTAGCCTGACCATGAATCCATGAGGGTGAACCTTGAAACTCCTCTTCACTATAGTCCTCTTTCAGATCCAATTCTCCTTGCCTCGCACTCAGAAAATAGTGTTCATAACAACAAGTGACATTTTCTTCAGATCAAAATTTCTCCTTGCCTCGCACTCAGAATTAATGCTTGTAATAGCAAGTCCGTATTTCCCCAACATACTTGGTAGCATCCTGCCTCCTCTCATATGCTATTTATGCAAAAGCATCTTTTTCCTAGGTCTTTTTCCATTGGGAATTTTCGTAGCTTTACAAATCCTCAATTTTCACGGGCTGCCAATGGCCAAATTCTTGATTTTCCACTTGTAAAATTCACCCTTGAGGTTGTTCAAGCCTGTTCCCCTCTCATGGAGTCATGGTCAGCTAATTTCAACCTCGCTATTCCATTTGTCTCTCAGCAATAAATATAAAAATTATTTGTCTCTTACAAGTGTCATAGTCAAAGAGTTAGTTGGGAAAATAAAATCTTTTCTCAATCAGTCACAATAAATTAATTACAATTAACTAAATTCCCAAATTCAGAATTGACATGAATGGAAATAATTTTCCATATTCGAATTTGCCAAAAACGGAAATAAATTCCTAAGTATTTTCCAGACTTCAATAGTAACTTATTTTTTATGATATTACATCATTCCCCCCTTTAGTACAACACTGTCCTCAATGTTCGTCCATTTCTTGGAACAAGGTTGGATGATATTTCCACAAATCTCCCTCCAACTTCCATGAGGCTTCCTCAAGACTAAAGTGCTTCCTTTGCACTTTTACCTGGGCGAAAACTCTGTTTTGTAGTGTTATTTCTCTCATGTCTAGAATGTGTAGAGGTTCCGCTTAGAAATCACCTTCTAGTTCCACCTACACCAAATTCCAATCGATCACATGAGTATTATCATGAACATAATTTTTTAACAAAGAAACATGAAATACTTTATGAATTTTCAGATTTGTAGGAAGTGCAAGTTGATTTTCCAAGGGTCCAATTCAAGCTAAGATATCGAAAGGACCACAAAACATAGGTGCCAACTTGTCACAACTTCCTAGCTTTAATGAACTTCTTCTTTCTTTGACTTTTAAATACACGTGGTCTCCAACATGGAATTCTTGGTGTCTTCTTTTCAGGTTCACGTAACTTTTTTGTCGGTCATGTGCTTTTTTTACATTCTGCTGTACTTTTCTTACCGTACTCTCCATTTCCTGGAGCATTTATGGTCCCACCACGAGTCCGTCAACTAGGTTATCCCAGCTAATTTGAGTTGTACACTTTCTTCCGTACAATACTTCGAAGGTTCTCATCTTAGTCGATGTTTAGTAGCCGTTATTATATGGAAATTCCACCAAGTGCAGGTAGTCTTCCCACTTATTTGGTTTTGTCCTTACGTACATTTGCAACATATGTTCCACGATTTGGTTTGTTCGTTTGGTCTTCCCTTCTATTTGTGGATGACAACTTGTGTCGAAATTCAAGTTAGTATTTAACCCTGCAAACAATTCTTTCCAAAATGTAGATGTGAATTTCACATCTCTATCTGAAATCACCATTTTAGGAATACCATGCAGTCTAAAAATTTCTTTTATGAATATTTCAGCGATTTTAATAGATTTAAAAGTAGAATTTACAAGAATAAAGTGTGTTGAATTACTAATATTATCAATTACTACCATAATTGAATCATTCNAAGAGTATTTTATTAATATATAAAGAGCCTCCAAAAACAAAACCAGAGTTACAGAATGTTCAGAATTGCTTTGCTGTAATAACTAAACTGCCCCAAGGGGAAACGAGTTCAGCCAGCCAATGTTATGGTCTACATGTCTATCAAACTAGTAAAACTGTAAACAGAGTTGAGAGTAGTATACTAAAAACATGAGTAGAGTCTCCATGAGGGTCATACATTTGGCTTATAATCCAGCCAGATGGCATGGGTTGCCTCATTCTAGATCTCTTCTTCGACATGTGTTCCTCACCATTCCATCTACACGTCAGCATCCGCATTATCCACTACTGCTGCAGCCTCCCCATCCACATGCATGGCTTGCCCCAAGTCACCACCTTCCTCTGGAAGCTCCTGTTCGCTCCTACCAAATGTTTCTACTGGGACGTGCTCAGCGTGCGTTGTTGCTCCCTGGAAGGTGGAGAGGATATGGAGGAGTGCAGAGGCCTTCCCATCCAGTTGCTGCAGTCAGAATTGTAGATCTTCCACACCCTGTCGAAGCTCGAAGACTAGCCCGTAAAGAATGTCCATGTTGTCCTACATCTGCTCGTCTGGGATGGAGTCAGAGATAGAATGTGGAAAAGGTGGCACCTCTAAGGGTGGGTGAATGTGAAAGGCTTCTGAAGCCAACACAAGTGCACTGGCTGGAGGAAGTGGAGGTGCTTCAGGAGGTGTCCGAGAACTGGAGGCCTTGTTCAGGATGGGCTCTGAGGGTAAGCCGAGCGAGATGTGCATAAGAACCAAACCTTCAAGATGGAAAGAGGTGGCAAGTGGTTCAAGTTCAGGCTGCGAAGACTGTGATGAGTGTGAGGGAAGGGAATATTGGGAGGGGGATAGGTGTAGGCGCTCGTGGTTAAGATGGAAACTAGGGCAAGCCCCTTCTTGGCCTACCCCTTTGCTTAGGCATGCTGACAATTTGCGGGAAATGGTTGGGCTGCGAGGGAAGCCCCAGGTGAATGGAGAGGGCTGGAGAAGAGCCAGTTGCAGGAGAGCGTCAAGGAGCTGGTAGGAAAGGTTTGAAGCACAATAGGAGAGCGCCAAGGAAGAGGTAAGATTGAATGAGCCATATCTGCGCATCTGGAGGAGATGAAGGTCGAGCCACATACAGAGGTTGTTGACACCTTCAATGAGATCGTCCATCGAGAGGACAACTAGAGACAGGAAACGCACCAGGCTTAATGGTGCCTCAGACGTTGTAGGAGGATTTAATTGCATGGGGGTGGCGGCTGTGCTTGGCAAGGAACCGTCACATGGCTTTCGCCATGCTAGCCTGTGCACACCTCCTCATTTTTCCATGTGTCCTGCACCATCAACCGATCTGGGGCTAATCATTCTATTTTTTATTTCAAGGAAAACCTATAATAAAATCCAGTGATATAGTCTCCCATTTCCATTACGACAAAGGTAGAGGTTGCAACAGGTCGGCTGGATGCTTGTGTTCAACTTTCACCTGTTGACAATATTGACATCTAGATAAGTATCATGTTGTTTCTCCCTTCATATTAGGCCAATAAAATCACTTCCTAAGTGTTGTTACCATTTTTTGGTATCCTGGATGACCAGAATATGGTTTCTTGTATACTTCGTCTAAAACTATTAACTTTAATTCAGCAGAATCTAGTATGTATAATCTATTTTTGAATATTAGTAGACCATTTCTGTCCAAACTTAGATCTGATATGTCTAAATTTTATGTATTATTCTGTAAATCTACCACTGCTTTAGTGTAATTGTCATAATTATTACTTGCAACCCTTATCTTCTGATCAAGATCGTTTGTTGCCTTGCTAATGTTTATTTCAAACAACCCATGAATTCTTCTACTTAAGGCATCGACCACCTTGTTTTCTTTACCTTTAATGTGTCTTACCTTAAAGTCAAATTTTCTCAAGAAGGCCAACGATATTAATTGCCTTGCGTTAAGGTCTGGTTAGCTAAAAAATAAATTCACACCACTTTTATCAGTTAATAACATAATTTTTTTGCCCATTATATAGTGTCGCCACATATTTAAAGCGTGTATTACATCTGCTAACTCTAAGTCGTAAGTGACGTAGTTTCATTCATGTTCATTTATCTTTTGGGAGTCATAACAAATAACATGCCCTTCTTAAGTTAGGACACCACCCGGACCTTCTTTACTTGCATCCACATAGACGATGAAGCCTTTGTCCGGATCTGCCACCTTTAAAATGGGCACAGTGGTTAACAATTATTTTAACTTATTAAATTTGTCCTGACATTTCTGTGACCAATTAAACTTGGTTCCCTTCTTTTGTAAAGATGTGATAGGGTATGCAATCTTGGAGAACCCCTCTATAAATGTGAGGTAATATCTAGTGATGAATGACCAGATGTCCGCTACATCCTTAGGGATCAACCATTCCATGATCGCTCTTATTTTCTATGGAACGATCGCAATTCCTTCTTTAGATATTACATGTCCTAGGTAATGTATTTTATTCTAATAAAAATCACACTTATCGAATTTAGCATATAGTTTGTGTTTTCTTAAAGTTTGCAACACTATCGTTAGGTGTTCTTCATGCTCTTCTTCTGTTTTAGAATATACTAGGATATCGTCAATAAATACCCAAAAAACTTATCCAAGCATTGACTGAAAATGTTGTTCATTAAACACATAAATGTGGCTGGCGTGTTAGTGAGACCAAATGGTATAACAACAAATTTGTAATGTCCATATCTCGTTCTGAATGTAATTTTACTTATTTCCTCATCTTTTACCATAAGCTGGTGGTAACCAGATCTTAAATCCAATTTAGAAAAAATCTTTGCCCCACCTACTTGATCGAACAGATCATTGATCCTAGGCAAGGGGTAGTTATTCTTAATCGTCACTTTGTTTAACTGTCTATAATCGATGCATAATCTTAGAGTTCCATCCTTCTTTTTAACAAAAGGAACTGGTGCTCCCCATGGTGAGACACTTGGCCGAATGTAGTTCTTGTCCAATATTTCTTGTAATTGAATCTTTAATTCTGTTAATTCAAGTAAACTCATTTGGTATGGCACCTTAGATATACGAGTCGAACCAGGTAGAAGATCGATAAAAAATTCTATCTCTCTCCTTGGGGGCAATTTAGGTATCTCATCAACAAACACATCTCTAAAATCATGCAAGAGGACAAAATCCTCTAAGGTAGGTTTTTTTTTTTTGTTTTTCGACAGTTTTGTCACTTGGATAACATAAATCTAACAATCTTTTCTTATGCTCTTCTTAAATTGCATTGTTGAAATCTGCCTAACTGAGATTGGTTTTTGTATACCTTGAACTGTCCTAATAGTGTCCTTTTCATCTTTATACTTGAGTGATTTTTCATAACAATCTAAAAATGCTTTATGCCTTTCTAACCAATCCATTCCGATAATTATGTCATAAGACCCTAACGGTAGAATGTTCAGATTCATCTTTTTGTTTTGACCACCTAAACTAAACTCACAGCCATAAATGAAATCAAATACTTTTCTTTGTCCATGTTTCTAGTTGTACTGGCCATGATTTTGCATGTTTTGTTCTTTTAAGTTTATTTGAATCCACTACACTAGGATCAATATAACTTAACATAGCTCGTGGATCAATTAAAATAGAAACAATAGTATTGTTAATTTTACCTTCAACTTCCACTACAGTGGACTGGTGATCAGCTTGTCGGCCATCCACGACTTCATTGATTCGATGTAGGCTTCTGCCCACATCTCCCATTGTAGAGGCTTCCTATAGGTTGTGAATCGTAGCCCTGGCTGTTGTAGTCAAATGTAGAAAGTTCCTCCTTAAGTCAGGTTATCCACATTCCTAGCATTTTAATGGTTCTCTAGGGCTGTCCCCAAACTTCTTTGTTCCCATATTAACTGGTTTACCATCCCCTTGGGTGTTTTGGTTGTTGTAGTGAAAATATTTCCTTGGAAAACTCTTTACCGTGTTTCGGAAAGGGGTTGGTTGATATCCCTTCTTCCGTTGATTCATACGGTCTTGTTTCTTGTCTTTACAAGCCTTGGGAAATTTCGACCGTTGTTTTTATTGGTCGTAACACATTCAGGCCTTTCTGAAAACTTCACTCAAGGACTGGGAATTATCGAATTGGATTCTATCCTTATAGGATTGTGGTAAATAGCTTAGGAAACACTAAAGTTTTACTTTGTCATCCCGGATATAAGGTATGAACCTTAATAATTCCAGGAATTTGTTTATCAGATCATCCATATCCATCTGATCGAGTCATAGCTCATAAAACTCTTTGGTTTTTCTTTCATAATAAATTTCAGATAAACATATTTTTTTTAAGTACTTCTTAAAATCCGACCACTCCATCTGTTTTTCCTTTAGGCCCTTGGACAACTTCAGGTCCTGCCACCATATTCTTTCTTTTACTTTCAGGTTATAAATGGCCATTCTGACCTTCATATTGTTGGAATAGTTGTAGATCTGGAAATACCTTTTTATGTCTAGTAACCATGCTTCAACCTCCTCTCCTGTCCTAGATTCCCTGTCAAAGGTGGACGGTTTGATTTTATTAAAATATCCCTCAAGATGGTTCACTTGTTTCCTTTTTCTTCCTGTGGTTGTTTTATCTTCCGATGATGGTGTACCTTCGAAAGAGTTGCCCCCTTTTTCTGCTTCAGGACCAGAATTTTTGGAGGCCCTTTTGCTGACCTCTCCTTCTTCATTAGTATCTTTCAGGCTCTTCTTTGTTACTATGCTACACACAACACTTAGTTTATTTCCTGCTATTCGTGTTGTGCCTTTTTTAGTTTCTCATTGTCTTCTTTGAAAACTTGTAGTTCCACAATGAGATTTCTCATGGTTTCTAGCACCTCAATAGATGAACTTTTGTCATTGTTCTACCTTGGATCTTCAAGAGGTATTTTCTCAAGATTCCCCTCGAGTCTTATCTCAAATTCATTCTATGCTGCAATGATAACAACATTAATATGGATTTTTTGTTTGTAACAGTAATTGTTTTTGATAGTTTTTCATAAAACATAAATTATGCACTAAGGAAATAATTTTAGCCCTGTTTAAGTTCCAAGTGCTGTAACCTTGGCTCTAATACCATATTTAATGTAGCCCAAATTTACAAAATAAAAATAAAAAAATCCTTAGGGATATTAAATCTCTTTCTCTTCGAACAACTTATCTCGAAAGACCTACTGTTATTATAAATAGGTAGTTGTTATCACTAACAACCTTTCAAGGTTTATGTTTTACAGTTGCTAACATAATCAACTAACATTACAACATATTTGATCTTTGAGTTATTTCCTATTACACAGTAATCATATACTCCAAGGGTCAAGGGTAACTTCGTTATACCCAACCTCTCATATTTCCATCATATCTAAAGGAAGTATAAAGGATAGTAAAGCCCCACTATCTTATGATCCTTTCCATATATTTATATATATATATGTACACGTATTAACGTTAGATTTATAGAGGAAGAACCCCACTCGAAAATACATAAATATTTAAGCATAAACGGTACCCATATCAAGTCTCAATGAAGTGGATATTAAAACATAAACATGTGCTTAAGGTTAAAGTTTAGTGAAACTATTGCAAATTTGCGAACTTTTGTTTCTGCATGCTTCGATCGCTTCTTTGTTCCGCCCTTTTTCCTCTCTCCACATGTCTTCCCAGATCTCCACAATCTATAGACACATAATCCCCCTGGATAAATGACTATTGTTAACTCTGCCTCCTTCTGTATTACCCGACCCGTTGACACATGTCCTCTCTAGATCCAATGGTCTAGACTCTCCTTTCGTAAATCAGGATTTCTCGACTTGCAACCTCTAGGTTAACACTTCCTCCATATTCTCGACTTGCAACCTCTAGGTTAACACTTCCTCCATATTCTCGACTTCTGAAATGCCGATAGTTTCAAAGTGCCCCAAATCCAATAGCTCGTGTTCCTCTAGACCTAATGGTCCATATCCTCCCATCATGTATTGGGGTTTCGCGACTTGCAACCTCCAGGTTAACACTTCCTCCATATCCCCGACTTCCGAAATGTTGATAATTCTGGGGTGCCAAAATTCGACGGCTCATAACCTTCCACAGTTAAACGACTATGATTAAATCATGATTTCGTGTATCGCGAACCCTCACGAATCTTCCCTTTGACCTTTCCATTCTGTGAGTCAGTGAAATGTTGATCTCTTGCCACGTGTCCCCATCGATGGATGGTCCTGATGATTTCAGGATTTCGCGTTTCGGGGTTTCACATATTTTCACTCTGTTGTCTTTAAATCTTATGGTTGGTGAAATCCCGACATTTCTTCCCGACTAATTAGGGTGTTACTTCTCCAAGATCTAACAATTTGAAAGATTTCAGTTTCTCCTGAAAAGATATTAACATTTTATCTTTCCTCGATTCCCTCAAATTTTTGCACTCCACCTTTATATGCTTCAATTCTTCAATACTTAGACACTTTTATAAGTGTTCCTCTCGAGACTTAAAACCATTATTCCTTCTGAAACGTTTTCGCTTTCTTTCCTAACTTGGGGAATTTCAAATGTTTTCAAGGGGCTACGACTTCCAAATTTCTCTTTCGAGGCCTGTAACTTTATATCTTGTCTGCGTTCCTGAAAGCATTGTCCCTCCTGAGATTTCATCAATGAAAACATGACTTTGGCCCTGCACACACTTGTGCTTAGTGTGTGGCTTCGCACTAACTTTCCTGAGCTTCCGACTGTCGAAAGACTCTTAACCTTGACCTTCTTGCAACGCCATTGGATCTAATGATCCAGATCTCTCCTTGATCCAATGACTGAGATCAAATCGCGAAAGTGGGTTTCGCGGGTTTCACAGAACTCTTACCTCTGTTTTTTCTGAGTTGTGAACTCCCAATGAGACTAGATATATTACCCACGATCTTCCTCCATTCGACGGCTCAGATCAAATTGTGAACTCGGGTTTCACGAGTTTCCAGAACTCATACCTTTGGTTGTCTGAGTTGCGAATTCCCGATGAGACTAGATCTACGACCCACGATCTTCCTCCATTCGATATCTCAGATCAAATCGCGAACTCAGTTTTCACGAGTTTCCATAACTCATATCCTTTATTTTCCGAGTTGTAAACTCCCAATGAGACTAGATGTACAGCCCACGATCTTCCTTCGATCGACGACTCAGATCATATCACGAACTCAGGTTTTGCGAGTTTCCATAACTCATATACTTTGGTTGTCTGAGCTACAAATTGTCTGAGCTGTGAACTCCCTATGAGGCTAGATATAAGGCCTACAATCTTCCTTCAGTCGATGACTCAGATCAAATCATGAACTCGGGTTTCACGAGTTTCTAGAACTTGGGTCTAGTGACAACTCAAGTCAAAACCAATCGGCATTAATATTACACATTTTTTTATTAAGGGACAAGTTTCATATGTTTTAATTTCTGTTGAGCTCCATCTTGTCACAAATTAAATTTCTCAACTTCTTTGCAGGAATTTAACCTTCACAATCTCCGGATCCAGGATAGTGTCTTGCGTGAAAGGGTACTTGGGTTCCAACTTGTAGTGTTAAAACCCCGATTCTGTTGGAAAAGATACAAATCTACCCTAGAACACTATTATCGTGGTAGTTGGTATACCAGGCTCCTATAAACAACTAGTTAAAAAGAAGGGAAATGTAACCCTTTGTTTATAATTAAAATAGTCGACTAAAGAGGATATTACTTGCAATAATCGAGAAATAGCTTCTGGTGTGATATATGTTCAGGTAGTTCGGAAAATCCATAGCGGATAACAATACATATACATATATAGGTATATATTTCAAGTTTTATATTCACTCAAAATTCCATTTGGTAATTGTACAAATTTAAATATCCTTAATATCAACCACAGATTGATCCGAGCATTATTTCTATTGTAGACCATAGATTATATCGTAGGAATAGGAAAACTTTCACACTTTCGTCAACAAGAATACACACAATGGTTTTCTTACCTCTACTCAAGAAATTTCCATACATTTATCAATGGTTAGCACATGCAACAATCCTTCTTGGCTCTACTAAATGCACAAATTCAATTGTAAAGGATTATTAAAAAAAAAATACATTTCCTTCTACCCAACAAGTAGATGTATTCTATCAGTCATTCATTAATAGAATATTTAACCAGAACTAAGTAAACACATTCTATAAATTATTAATCAATAGAATGACCAACCAGGGAAGAGTAGAAGAACATATATGAACAAATTGTTGGGACAACAAATGGAACAACCAAGTTCCACGCAATCGTAGAACAAAACATCTAGACTACTTGTTCTGTTCACCCTTGTCTTGACCATGAATCCATGAGGGAGAACCTTGAAACTCCTCTTCGCTATAGTCCTCTTTTAGATCCAATTCTCCTTGCCTCACACTCGGAAAATAGTGTTGATAAAAACAAGTGACGTTTTCTTCAGATCAAAAGTTCTCCTTTCCTCACACTAAGAATTAGTGCTTGTAACAGCAAGTCTGTCTTTCCCCAACATACTTTGCAGTGTCTTGCCTCATCTCATATGTTATTTATGAAAAAGCATCTTGTGCCTAGGTCTTTTCCCCTTGGGAATTTTCGTATCTTTACAAATCCTTGATTTCAAGGGGTTTCCAATGGCCAAATTCCTAATTTTCCACTTGTAAAATTTGTTAGAAAAACAGAACCGCGGAGAAATAAAATAAAACAAATGTGGAAACAAATAACAGAAGATACACAATACAATAGAGACACATATTTACGTGGTTCACCCAATGTGGGCTACGCCCACCAGATAAATTTCCAGGTCCTTCCTTTATTATTATCTAGCAAATGAAGGGATACAACCTACAGAAAAACCCACTGTAACTTCCTCTTCTTTCTCTCACAGTCTCATCTCTTGGAATACAATACTTTCCATCATGCATAGCTGCAATACATTTCCCTCATAATAGAGGGTTTCCTTCTAGGGAAAAAAACCCTAACATAATTTCTACCATTAGATATGTGACCTTATAATGATCGGTCTAGATTTACAATGAAATTACAATATACTTTTACAAGGCAATTTTTCCTTTGGGGGCTTCACCCCCAAACCCCCGCTGGGGCCTGCTTGCCCCCAGCCGGGGGGATAGCCCCCCCAAACCCTGTAGAGGGGGTACCCCCCCTCTGCACTCCCCTGCATGGACGAGTGTACATACTTCTGGGGTGTAAATACTTCATGGGGTATAAACACGAATGAAAGTAAAATACCTTTGAATCAAGAAGATAATCAAGCTCCACAACCAACAATCTCCCACTTGGAGACTGATCTCAACAACTCCACCGCTATTGTATATGTTGGACTCTAAACCTTCTTGAACCTGGAAAATTCCTCATCTTCATCTTCATTCTTGAAGACCAGCTAAAACTAAGCATGAACTCATTTTCTCTCTGGTTACTCCCTTTGTTAATATATCTGCAGGATTCTGGCTAGTGTGTATCATTTCCAACTTCAAATGTCCATCTTCCAAGGTGGATCATATGAAGTGGTACCTCAACTGTATATGCTTAGTCTTGGAATGGAAGGCTGAGTTCTTTGCAAGATGAATTGCACTCTCACTGTCATAGTACAACCTGTTATTCTCCTGCTTCTTTCCCAATTCCTCCATAAACCTTTGTAACCAAATCATCTCTTTACTAGCCTATGTAGCAGCAACATACTCTGCCTCTGTTGTTGAAAGTGCAACAACCTTTTGCAGTTTCAAAATCCAACTTATTGTTGTTCCACCTATAGTAAAAACATACCCTATGGTGCTCCTCCTGCTGTCTTTATCACCTGCCATATCTGAATCAACATATCCCTGTAGAAAAGTGTCTGAACCTCCAAAACATAATGCATGAGTAGTAGTACCTCTCAAATACTTGAGAATCCACTTTACTACCTCCTAATGTTCTTTACCTAGATTTTTCATATACTTTCTCACAACTCCCACTACATGTGCAATATCTGGTCTTGTGAAAACCATTGCATACATCTAGTTGCTAAGTAATGATGAATAAGGGACCCTGGACATGTATTATATCTCCTCCTGAGTCTTGGGACACATTTCCTTAGTTAATTTGAAATGGATGGCCAAAGGTGTACTAACTGGTTTTTCATTCTGCATTCTAAACCTCTCCAACACCTTCTCTGTGTACTCACCCTGAGACAATGTCAATTTTCAATTTTTCCTGTCTCTTGTTATTCTGATGCCAAGGATTTGCTTTGCAGCACCCAAATCCTTCATCCCAAATGAATTGGCTAATTTCTTCTTGAGCATATTTATATCCTGCATATTAGACCCTGCAACAATCATGTCATCTACATACAATAGCAAGATAATATAGCTTCCATTTTCTAACCTTTTAAAATAAACACAGTGATCAAAATGACATCTACTATAACCCTGTTCTGTCATAAACCTATCAAACTTAAAATACCACTGCGTTGGAGCTTGCATTAGGCCATACAAACTCTTCTTCAACCTGCATACCAAATTGTCCTTCCATTTGACCTCATACCCCTGTGGCTACTACATATAAATCTCTTCCTCCAAATCCCCATGAAGAAAAGTTGTTTTAACATCTAATTGTTCAAGATGCAAATATTCTACTACCAGAAGACTTAAAATAGTCCTAATTAAAGTCATTTTAACAACAAGAGAAAATATTTCATCAAAATATATACCTTTCTTTTGTGCAAACCCCTTTACAACAAGTCTAGCCTTATACCTCGTTTCTCCTACATCTTCTTCCTTCAACTTGTAAACCCATTTATTTTTCAATGCTCTTTTTCCTATAGGCAACTGAACCAAGTCCCAAGTCTAGTTATTTTCCAAGGAATCCATTTTCTCTTTAATGCCTTGCTCCCACTTCTTTTTGGTGTCTACCTGCATTGCCTCTTCATAACATTCTGGTTCACCATAATCAGTCAACAATAAATAATACAGTGAAGGAGAGTATCGTTCAGGGGGTATACTTAACTTGGTAGATATTCTAACAACACCTGTAGGTGTTTGAGGTACCTGCTGCTCCTGTTGTTGTACATTTTGATTTTCAGGTTCCTTTGGAATTTCTTTTTCAGTGATCTCATCAAGCTTCGTGTATTCTTGTTTTTCTTCTTCCTGTTTTTTTCCCTGCAACTGATCTTTGTACATGACCTCCTCATTGAATATGAAATCTCTACTCCTAATGATTTTGTTATTTTCATAATCCCATAAGAGATAACCAAAATTATTAACACCGTAACCAATAAAGGTACACTTCTTGGATTGAGCCTCAAGCTTTGTTCTATTTTCTTTATCAATATGGACAAATGCTTCACAACCGAAAGTTTTCAAAAAAGAATAGTTTACCTTTTTTCTTGTCCATTCCTCCTCTAGAATTCTACCATCCAAAGAGCTTGAAGGTCCTCTGTTTATTAAGTAAACAGAAGTATCTACAACATCTATCCAAAACTGTAAGGGCAAACTAGCATGCAATCTCATACTCCTTGCACGCTCCATGATTGTGATGCAGGAGCATCGTTGGCAAGCACTCAGAGGCCGGACCACTTAACATGTGGGAGTTATTCTAGAAATTCAACGTGGGTAGTTACAACTGATTTTAGAATCTGCCTCCACTCAGCGTCGGAATTCACCTTTGGAGGCACGCTTGAACCGGTGTCGAATTTTACCCTTTGAGGAAATTTTTTGAAATTGTAAACAGAGCAGGAGTTTCCAGTTCGGCTCTGGAATGCGACTGGACTAAGATAGCATAGGATGAATTTTAGAGTAGGCAAGTAGCCAGCGGGAAACCCTGGAAAAGTTTTTTTAGTTAAATAGAAGCTTGTACGCTAGTTATAGAGAGCTGGAATATAGAGAGAAATGAGGTGTAAGAGAAAAATGCGAGTTAGCAGGAAATCTCAGTGTTTTTGAGTTACTGTAATTTTGAATGTATTCTGTAGCCATTCGGCACTTGTGAATATAACAGAATGGAAAATTGATCCAAATGTATGGTGTGTGGACTGTGTACATTTTCCTGTCATTTCTATTTACATGAACAAGTGAATGGAACTGTGATTTTTTCCAGTTTCAATTGTTTCTCTTCATTGAATCTCTACAAGGTGTGCATCGAGTGAGGAGAGAACATCAGGAGATTAGGAGGAATCTCTCTGTGAGAAACCCCTTTGGATCTGAGCTATCAAAATCCCTTAGAGACAAGGAGTGTGTGGGAATTCGAGGCCTACACAAAGCAAAGCTCGGGAGGGATAACGCTTTAGAAAGTGTTATCGAGACCCGGGAACTCATTCCCTAGAAAGAACAAAGACTGAGACTTTGAAGACTTAGAAAATCTCTAAGTCTGAAGTGAGTAAAAGCTCAGGAGGAGGAACGTCATCGAGCATTGGATCGCAGTAGAGAATCCCGCGGACCATCTGATTCGAGGTAGGAGCACAGACTTTAACACTGTGTAGATCCAGGAGAGGAGATCTCGAAGATTTGAATGGACGGTGGAGAACTCTCGAGGAGAGTTGCGAAATACTGCAAGTCATTGGATCAAGTGGAGTTGCGAGGAGGTGAGTGATGGGGAAGAGATATGACCGTAGATCTGGAGGGCGTTGTGAGTTGTTGATCAAGCACCTCGAGCTTCTCGCATATCGACAGTTCGATATTTCGGCAACCAGGGATTCGAAAGATAGAGGAGTGGAACCCTTGCATCGTGATTCCCCGAATTGCGAAACTCCAAAAGAGTGAATGCCAAGACATTTTGGTGGTTCGGTATTTCGAAAACTAGGGGTTTGAAAGATAGAGGAGCGTGACCCTGGCATCGTGATTCCTCAAATCATGAAACCCTAAAAGAACAAGCGCCAAGGCATTTTAGTACTTCGGCAACCGGGATTACCAAGGAGCAGGGATATCCATTGTACTCTGATTTCTTGAAATGTGAAACACTGAAAGAAATGTAGTCGTCGATCCGAGAGAGATTGTAGATCTTAGGTCATCAAGATTTCGACATTTCAGCAACCGGGAATCCAAAAGAGAAGATAAATCCCTTGCATTATGATTTTGAGAAACGTGAAAACCCGAAGGAACAGGTTGTGGGACATTTCGTCATTTCGGCCATCGGGGGTTCGAAGAACGAAGGGACATGATGCTTGACTTGTGAATTTTTGGTCCCCGATAAGCGCCCTTTTTGGATTAGCGCAAGGTCACGCCTCTTGGTTGTGTGTTGTGGGAGCTCACGCTTGGCGCTTGGGAAAAGCCAACTGGGCATTTGTGAGGGACCTTTCTGTTCATATCAAAGGGTTCTAGCTTGGAACCAGAAGAGCCATTTCAACTACGGAACCAAAAGATCCTGATCGGGAGGTCGCGCATCCTTGAGGAGGGATATGGGGTTTGCATCAGATTGTCCTATTCATCCTTTCTGACAAACAATTTTCTTGTGGTGTTCTTGGAATTGTCTTCTCTCTACAAATCCCATGGTATGAATAGTAATCATCAAACTCCTTGCTGCAATATTCACCTCCATTATCTGATCTAAGACACTTGAACTTTTTTGCTGTCTCATTCTCAACCAAAGCTTTCCATTTCTTAAAAGTATCAAAAACATCAGATTTTTGTCGAATGCAATAAACCCAAGTTTCTCTAGTTGCATCATCAATAAAAGCAACATAATAATGAGAGCCACCAAGAGATGATACCTGACCTGGTCCCCATACATCTATATGCACAAGCTCTAACCTTTCACTCTTCTTTTCTTTTCCGACTCTGAGAAATCTGACTCTCTTATGTTTTCCATAAACACAATGCTCACATAAGTCCAAATCATTTTGTTTAAGATCTGGGAACAAATTTCTTCTCTGAAGTATCTACATCCCCTTCTCACTCATGTGTCCAAGCCTATGAAGCCACAGTGTTGTATCCACTCCTGTAGAAGCTAAAGATATAGAAGAGTCAGTATTACCAGTACATAAATACAATGTACCAACCTTCTCTCCTTTCACTATCACCAATGATCCTTTGATGACCTTCCACGTCTTCTCTATAAATATGGATATACAACCTTCACTTGCCAACTGCCCTATTGAAATTAGATTTTTCCCTAAACCTGGAACATGTCTTACCTCTTTCAATAGCCATTGGTTTCCATTGTATTGCTTTATTTTTCCCTTTCCCATTCCAACAATTTTGCATGGTGCATCGTCACCCAAATGAACATGTCCAAAATCACCTTGAACATAATCTACAAAATGTTTCCTATGGGGTGTGGCATGAAATGAAGCCCCTGAATCTACTACCCAAGACTCAGAAATATTATCTACAGAAAGAATCAAAGCATCTTGTAACACATCACCTATTACATTTGCTTCCTGATTTCTCTCCTACTGTCCATCGCTTTGTTTCTTTGGAGCTCTGCAGTCTTTCTTCAGATGTCCTTTCTTCCCACAATTCCAGCACTCTATCTTTCCAAGTCTAGATTTGGATCTGCCCTTCCTAGAATTCCCATGGTTCCGGAAACACTTTCCTCTATCCTTTTGTCTTCCCCTGTTCTCCATGTTCAACACATTTGTTGATGTCTCACCTATGCTTTTCTGTCACATTTCCTCACTAAGGATAACACCAACAACATCATCAAATTTTAAAGTATTTGAACCAAAGACAGAGTTACTTACAGCCATGACCAAGCCATTCCAGCTTTCTGGAAATGAGCACAAGATTAGAAGAGCCCTGACCTCATCATCAAAGTCCATTTTTACGGAACTTAGTTGATTAGTAACCGTATTAAAATCATTTAAATGATCTGCAACAGAGCCACCTTCCGACATCTTCATATTAAATAATATCTTCATTAGAAATACCTTATTGGATGTTGAGGGTTTTTCATACAATTTGGCCAATACATCCATCAAACCCTTCGTTGTCTTTTCTTTCGAATTATTGAAAGCCACCGACGTTGCCAAGCTCAGCTATATCGTTCCTAGAGCCTTTCTGTCAAGAATCTCCTATTCTTCATCCTTCCTAGACGTCGGCTTCTTTCCTATTCTGCCCAATGGTAGGAATAGATCCTTCTAATAAAAATAGTCTTCCATCTTCATCTTCCATAACTGGTAGTTATGGCTATTAAATTTCTCGACCCTAAACTTTCCATCTTCCGACATTGCTCCCACTCGAACCAGGAACCCTCTTTTCCTACGAGTTACCTTTTTCTTTGATACCAGTTGTTAGAAAAATAGGACTACGGAGCAATAAAATAAAACAAATGCAGAAACAAAACATAGAAGATACACAATACAATAGAGACACAGATTTACATGGTTCACCCAGTGTGGGCTAAGACCACCAGAGAAATTGCCAGGTCCTTCCTTTATTATTATCCAGCAAATGAAGGGATACAACCTACAACAAAACCCATTGTAACTTCCTCTTCTTTCTCTCACAATATCCTCTCTCAGAATACAATACTTGCCATCATGCATAGTCACAATACATTTCCCTCATAACAAAGGGTTGTCTTCTAGGGAAAAAAACCCTAACATAATTTATACCGTTAGATATGAGAACTTATAATGAATGGTCCAGATTTACAATGAAATTACAATATACTTTTACAAGGCAATTTTTCCTTCAGGGGCTTCGCCCCCGAACCCCCGCTTGCCCTCAAACACCCCAGCCGAGGGGATAGCCCCCCTGGACACTGTAGAGGGGGTACCCCCCCTCTGCACTCCCCCGCATGGAAGAGTGTACATACTTCTGGGATCTAAATACTTCATGGGTTATAAACATGGCTGAAAGTAAAAGACCTTTGAATCAGGAAGACAATCAGGCTCCACAACCAACAAAATTCAGCCTTGAGGTAGTTCAAGCCCGTTCCCCTCTCATGGAGTCATGCTGAGCTGATTTCAACTTGGTTGTTCCATTTGTATCTCAACAATAAATATAAAAATTATTTGTCTCTGCCCAATCAATCACAATAAATTAATTACAATTAACTAAATTCCCAAATTTGGAATTGCCATAAATGGCAATAATTTTCCAAATTTGAATTTTTCAAAAATGGAAAAAAATTCCCAAGTATTTTTCAGACTTCAATAGTAATATATTTTTGGGGATATTACACATGGTGGTGGTGGACAAGCTTACAAAAGTTGCCCATTTTATTATTTTAAATACTACTCACAAGGAAGCGGATGTTGTCGACATATTTATGAGGGAAATAACATGATTGCAGGATATTCCCAAGAGAATTGTGTTTGACAAGGACCCAAAATTTACCTCCAAGTTATGGAAGGGGTTGTTCAAAGGATTTAGAATGAATCTGAATTTCAGCACTACATATCATCCTGAGTCTGATGAGCAGATAGAGAGGGTGAATCGAGTAATAGAAGACATGCTAAGGATGTATGTGATGGAGAAACCATCTAAGTGGGAAGATTAACTACATTTGGTAGAATTTGCCTATAATAATGGGTATCAAGCATCCTTGAATATGATACCATTTGAAGAAATTTAAGGAAGAAAGTGCAATACTCCAGTAAGCTAGGATAATCTAGTTGATAGAGCAATAATTGGGCCAGAGTTGCTCAAGGAAATGGAAGAGAAAATGCTAAAGATCAAGAATAATTTGAAATATGTCCAAGATAGGCAAAAGATTTATGATGATAAGAACGGAACCCATAAAGAGTTCAAAGTGGGTGACCATGTTTTCCTAAAAGTGAAAGCTAACAGAAGTTCCTTGAAGCTAGGAAACTGCATAAAGTTGGCAGCTAGATTTTGTGGGCCATTTGAAATCCTAGCAAGGATTGGGCCAGTTGCATATATTCTTTCATTACCTGCATCCATGACTATACATAATGTGTTTCATGTTTCATTTCTTAATAAATATATACCTGATGCTAATAATGTAATTGATTGGAATGTGATTCAGGTGGAGCAAGAAGGTGTCTTGCAAGTGCATCCAATGCGCATATTGGACCGGAAAAGTAGGAAGCTCCAGAATCAATCCATAGGGTTTGTAAAAGTCTAGTGGACAGGGTACAGTCCTGAGGAAGCGACATGGGAGAATGAGGATGTTATGCGGGAAGAATACCCTCATTTTTTTGAATATTTTGAAAATCTTGTTGATGCTATGTAAAGAGTTGCACTGAGGACAGTGAAAAAATAAGGGGAGGGGATTGTAATATCCCCAAGGATGAGACATGTTGTAATTACAAATTGTAAGCATGTTTTGTAGGCTGGTGAGACGAGTGTTGATAAGCTAGTGCGCTTATGTGTTTATTAGGCTGGAGAGCCTAATTGTTAAAGGCGAGGAGCCTATATTTGTATATGTAATTATGCAGAACATTAATAAAAATATAAACACCGCTACGTGCAGAACGACCACGAAGAAAGAGTGATGGGGGCTTAATCTTCCACAGAGTGGGTAAGGGAAAGGGGGTTGAAAGGTTGGAAAGAGAGGCTAAGTGTTGGGCCTAGGGGCTAAGATAGGGGGATTACCTCTAAAAGGGATAATAATTTATTATTATTTCCTAAAAGGCTAAGGAGGACACTTTTTTAGTGTTTTCCTAATTTCCTGGAAATGAATGTATGAAAAATGGAGTTCATGCAGCTCCAGGAAGACAGGTGTCGACCTAGGTGCATGCAATTAAATATGAAAAAGTCAGTCATGGAGGGGGTTCGCTCCTCATTATGTTATTGTTTGTGTCTGATCTCTGGATACCTGCACACAGCTCTAAAACCAAAAAACTGATATGTATTTCGGAGAAGTCAGGGCATCCTCCATCTAAACCTGTGTTGAATCTACGTTGGACCTCTGCATAATTAGGCACCTCTAAAAACCAGTGGCAAACCCATGGATTGAACCGTGTCTCCTGTGTGTCCTATGAACCATATTATCCTCCCTTGCAGAGCTGAGTTCATACCTTAACTGTTCTAGGGTTGTTTCCATCTGTTTTCCTGAGTGGTGTTGACCAGTTGTTCTTGTTGTTATCCTTACCTTGCAGGATTTGATTTGAAGCTAGTTGAAGAACCTGGTTGTCAGGCCCATGGTAGAAGAGGCAGGTTGTCAAGACTATGAGGAGCTCTCTCCTGGTGAGAGAGTTTTCTAAGAATTGGTTTTCTTCCAAAGAGAGTCCAACACCAACTATGGAGCTCTGAGAATTCATGATCCGACCTATTGTCGAGACCCAGAGAGGGAGGTGAAGCACTGATGGACTGTGCTTGTGAAGGGGTATACTCTCGGGTGGAAAAAGCATGTGGGGAATGAGAGTTTGTGAGTAGTGGGCATAAGAAGACTCCTGGAGAGAATTCTTTTGCTTGCACTGTGCAGTTTTCCTATAACCTCAGCCTAGTCTAGGATGCCCTTGCCCTGGGTGGAGCTTAGTCCCAGCTCGGGGGTGACCCACTGCTGAGTGTGATGAGAAATGTGCTCTATGGCTTGGAGGTTCATGGAAGGTTTGCACATAGTTGGTGGAGATACTCCAGTTTAAAAGATAAGTACATTCTGTGCTTAATTATGTATTTTACACATGTTTGTGCTACTGATGCTTTAAAGGTTATCATGTGTTCTGTTGCATGTGGATTTACTGTTAATTCCATTAATTCTGCATGTTAGCAGTAACTCTGTGATTACTCTATGTTAAGTCATTTAAATTTCGTTAAAAATGCATGTTATATATTTATAAGTGAAGGTTCCACGTAGTAGCATTATCCGACAATATGATTGAGGACCAGGAACGTTAAAAGATATACTTTTGTTAAATTCCACTTGTCAACTCCTTTTCTAGCATGGAAGGAATTGCACATCTTCCTCATATACTATTGTAGAAAGTTCCTTTGGCACAATAATTTTCTTTTTCTATATATATATATATATATATATATGCAAGATACCATATATATAAATTATGCAGAACAGAAACAAAATGCTAGAAATGATAGAATAACAGTAAAATATCCATCATAATCTTCACAATATACATAAATGATATACGAAATAGCAACAAAAATATCACTTTGAATCAGATAGCAATGTTCACAGGCCTCTTCGAGGGGGCAACCTCCAGTCGAGCAGCGCTCTATTACAATAATATCCAAGATAGGGTTCTCATACCCTCAACTCCTATTTATACTAAAAATAAGCATCTAGAGGAAGATCCTTCTAGAAGCGGAAGCTTCTATTAGGTCTTCTTACATCCGCCTTATTCTATTTTATTGAAAGGTCTTATTAATATTGACCTTT
>ML785016.1:369288-403680 GCA_009831015.1 Picea engelmannii
TACTTACTCCTTCATTTTCTTCCATCTTGATCGACATCAGTTTAGTCTTTAGAAACAATACCCAATTTGCATCAGTGGTTTCATATAGACTTTTGAGCATGTCCCATGTTTTCTTAGACGTGTCACAATTTCTGATGTGAGGAATAATCTTATCTTTCATAGACATTCGCAATGTAACCTTTGCTTTGGCTTCCCTCTTATTCCAATATGCAAGTAATCCAGGATCTGTAGGCTTCGGCTCAGTGCCATTCACAATCGTCCAGCCACCAAATAATTCAAGAACAGTCTGCAACTTGAATTTCCAATTGACGTAGTTCTCTCCATTCAATTTGGAAGCCTCATTGATATATGTATTAGCCAGATGTTGTTGGGCGGTGGCCATTTCACCTGATCTCTGAGAGTGAATACAAAACCAATCAGCAAAAAAAAACAATTCCAGAAAAAAATTGGACGACACACCTTGCTCTTTTGCAGACTGCACTAGGAGGCAGCGCCGGTCAAAGTCTTAGTGACAGAAAGTCATCCACAGGTTACCGTTCATCCCTTCACAAAGGTTGCAGCCTAGGTCTCTACGCAGGTCACGCACCTCGTCAGTCTCCATGCTTAGAAAAAGAATTGCAGGTGGAAGTCTCCACGCTCACATTGACAGTCTAAACCGCCCGATCAACAACCCATCAACAAAGAATCTTCCTCCAAGCACGCAATCGGAATCCTCCTCGTCCAAGCACGCAATCAGACTCCTCCTCGCGCAGCTATGTTCAATTCTCGGAGCCTGCGTTTTCTCTCAGTGATCCTCCTCAACACCGCGACTCCTTCACCTGCCACAACACGACAGTCACAGTGGGCAGCAGCCATAGCAGGCAGTGCAGGTTCTTCCTCTACATGCAAAAGGCTGGGAAAGACAACAACGCAGGCTCCTCCTCTTCAGTCACGAATCAGCTCCACACAGAGATAGATCAATCCAGCAACAAGTAGCACGTAGCACACAGGCTCTCTTCTCATGAGCTATGATACCAACTTAAATTAAACACAGAGAGGCAAATGGAGAAGAACACAGAAGGCTCGCTCTCACAGAGGAATGGTCAAAACCAATTCAATTATCTAATGGAATCAGAGTACAATATATAGGTGGGATAGTCACAACAAACCAAATCATAGATCCATGAAGTGTGGATCTCAAACCTCTCTATGCTAAATATAAACGGAACACATCAACCCAATCCCTAGCAATCTGCCTATCATTTCTACATTATTCCAACAATAAATTGATTATGAACTGTTGATCATCTAGTTGAAAAAAAGCATATGATACCTATCACTCGTCAAGGAAGAGTACTAAAATATGTCCACTACTAAACAACATTGCTTTCAAATTCAAGAACCTAGACACAAACGCTGATTACTTCCAATTTCGACGAGCTATACACCAACCCCGCTACATTACAGAGTGGATATTATTCGCCTATGTTTGTCCTGTATATGGAGGGGTGGCCCACTTCACATGTTTTTAACACCCTGCCGTGTTGGCCCACCATATATTTTCACACCGCATATTTTTCACGCTTTCGAAGAGTACTACGACCGACCATTCACGCTTATGAAAAGTACGATGACCGACCACCAATTTAAAAAAGATCTTAAATTCAAATTGACACTTGTTTGCAAATTCCAATTCAATTACTCATCTTATGTCTGAAAAATTCTTACACCACATATTTTCTCAAACGTTAACAAAAAGTACAAAGACCAACCCACAGACTGGAATACTGTCGGCCCTACCTCAATCGTAAAGAATCAAACAACTCTCATTAACAATCATGTCTTTTATCACACGCTTACAAAAAGTATGAAGACAACCCACACAGTGGAGAACTGCCAACCCACATAGTGGACTTGTAAACAAATTTGTGATGGGTCAATCAAACAACTTTTTTTTTTTTTAACTAGGACGGTTATGAATTTTATTAATAGGGAATTCTAGTTGGCCACAGCCTTACAACTTTCATAAAAAGCCTTCTACGTTCTATTACAAGTTGTTGTCTTTTTCAAGGAATACAAATTTTTACTGGGTCTCCATCATTTATGTTGAGTTCTCCTTGGGCCAAGAGGCAACCTTTGTTGGCTAAATTGTCTACTTCTTTATTTGAGTCTCTAAGGATATGATAGCATTTGAAGGAGGTGAAGTCTTCTAGAATATGTCTTAGCCTTTGCAGGTTCTTGTTTAGGCCAGCGTCATTAAACTGTCCTTTCGAATGTATCATTTTGATCAAGATTTTGGAATCTCCAAATGCTTGCAGCTCCCGGTGTCCTCTTTCCTTGGCTATTTGGTAGAGTTTTATCAAACTCAAGATTTCTGCTTGATTGTTGGTTCGATGTCCGAGTCCCCAACAAAAGGTTTCTAGTGTTCTCCCTTCAATGGAATAAATAATTCCTCCAGCTCCCGTTATCCCAGGGTTTCCCTTGGAGGTGACATCAAAGAACACTGTAGTTATTCCTTGCTTCCTCCACCAACTCTGGAATATATCATGATTGTCTCTTAGCCTCCATTTAGTTTTGAGATGGGGTTTTTCAAAGCTATGGATCCAGTGGGTAAGCATAGAGGTACTGAGCCAATTCTTTCCCTCCTGCTGCAGCGAGGTGTTAGCTTTGTGGTTTTGAGAGCTCAAAGTTTCTAGGAGGAGGCCTTTTGCTTTTGCTGCTACCATGTTGGGGGTCCATGCTGTATTGTTGAAAGTTTGCTCGTTTCTTGCGAGCCAAAGCTTCCAGCACACATATTTGGGGATGGAGATCCAAACTCTGGCCCATAATGAATTCAAAGAGAGCGAAGGATAATGTTCCTTCCAAGTTGTGAATAGATCTACTACTGAGATTTTGGTGGGGGCAATGACCTTGAGGCCATGGAGGATGAGAAGCCAGACTTTGTTTTCAAATGAGCAATCTACAAATAAATGATTCGAGGTTTCCATGGCTTCTTTGCATAATAAACATCTGTGTGGACTGACAATATTTCTTTTCATTAATTTTTCGCCGGGCAGGATCTTTTTATGCATTAAAGTCCAGAAGAAGAAATTTACTTTGGGGATCATCATTGAATCCCATACCTCCATCCAAAATCTTGCAAGGAGAGGACTGTCTCTCTGTGGTTGTAGCAGTGCATAGCCTTTGGCTGCAGAGTACGATCATGTACATCCCCAACCCCAATTGTCTTCTTCTGTCTTGTGCACTAGGGATACATCTCGAAGCTCCTCTTTGAGCATTTATAATTGTTGGAGGAGGCGATTTGGAACGTTGTTGAAGTGCCAGTATGACTAGAAGCCATTATCATCCCAATTTGAAATGTCATAGATGCTCTGTATTCCTCTATGTTCGAGAAATTCGTGAATTTCAAACAGGCTGGCATTTGAAGCAAGGGGTAGATTCCCCATTATCCGATCTGTCCATAATTTGACCTGTTTGCCATTTCCTGGGATGCGATACAGGTTTTGGATGAAGAATCGCGCCCCTTTAATGCATAGTTGCCATAACAACATGCTCTTCCTGTTGTTGACGTTTTGTAGATTTCTGATTTTGGCATTTGGTATGTATTTGTACCTCAAAATTTTGCTGACAGGGTGAATGGGGTCGCTGTGCATCTTCCACAAAATTTTGCAACCCAATGTTGTGTTAATGAGATCTGGATCTCGGATTTGTAGCCCGCCTTCTCTCAATGGCCGCTTTACTGTATCCCAATTGACCAAATGGAACTTGCGTTGGTTCCCTCTCCCACCGTGCCACGGGAAGTCTCTCAAAAAATTGTTGATTTTCCCATATATCGACTTGGGAGCCAAGAGATAGGACGTTTGGTAGATCGACAATGAAGATAGGTCTGTTTTTATCAGAGTTAGTTTACCTCCATGAGTGAGCCAATGTCCTCCCCAAGCATCGATTTTACCTTTGATTTTTGTTAAAACTCCTTCCCACAGGTTGACTTTGTTTATGCCCAATGATAATGGCAGTGCAAGGTACTGTATCTTTTCCCATTTTGAATGCCCTTTGAACCCTAGGTTGTGTGCTATTGATTGTGTTTCGTGCTCTGCTGCATTCCAACTGTAGACGACAATTTTCCTTTCACTTATCAGTGCTCTAGACACTTTGAAGTATGCTTGAAGAGTATCCTTGAATGCAAAGGCCACTCTCTTAGAGGCTCCTCCAAGCATGAGAGAGTCATCCATGAACAGAGCGTGATTTATAGGTTTAAGATCCTACGTTATTCTCGAGCCTGGGGCAGCTCCTGTTATCATGTCCTGCTCCAACTTCCTACTGAGTGTATCCGCCATTAAAATGTACAGAAATTGAGAGAGGGACCAACCTTGCCTCAACCCCCTCGAGAATTTAAAAAATTCTTCTAGCCTCCCATTTACCAAAGGGGCTATCCATGTGCTATTGGTGCAGGATTGTATCAGATTTACAAACTCTTGCTCGAATCCGAATGAAAGAAGCACTTGATAAAGGAAGGAAAACTTTACTCTGTCGAAGGTGTTAGCCACATCTAACTTAATCAACATGCCTTTCTCTTTTATGAGATTGTTGGAAGGCATAGCTTCCTGGACTTGGATTACGTTGTCCAGGATGTGTCTCCCTTTGACGAATTCTCCTTGCGATTCTGAGATGAGTTTGCCCAACAGAGGCTTTATTCTGTTTGCAAGGAGTTTTGCAATTATCTTGTAAGAGGCGTTACATAGGGAGATTGGCTTGAACCTATCAAAGGAGACGGGATTTGTTTCTTTCGAGATTAATGCAAGGAAAGTTGAGTTGGTGATGCCGCCCAATTTTTCTTTCTGTAGGAATCCTTTTATCATTCTGATGAGGTCAGGTTTGATTATATTCCAACATATCCTATAAAAATGAATGGTAAACCCATCTTGCCCTGGGGATTTATCGGGGTCCATGGACCAAATGATTTTGCTGATTTCTTCTTCGTTGGTTGGCCTCAATAATGCTGTTTTATCTTCTTTTGTGACCAGTGCCGGAATATTCTTGAGGAATTCTTTATTGCCTTCTTCATTATCATCGTTCTCTTTGCTGTAAAGATGGTGGAAATGTGAGACAACAACAACATTTATTTGGTCTATTCCTGTGCAGAGCTTCCCGTCGTTGGTTGTAATCTCAGAGATGTGATTCCTGGAGAGGCGAGCTTTAAATTGACAGTGAAAGTAAGATGTGTTTCTGTCACCAGCTTCCAACCAAAGGCTGTGGGACTTTAGTCTCCAGTGTTCTTCTTCATTTCTGAAGAAGCGGTAAGTTTTCCATTGGGCTGCTTGCTCCTTTTCCAATTCTATTTTAGTAATATCTATTGTTTCCATTTCACTCTGCAACTTTCCCAGCTGCTGCATTGACTCCTTTCTTTGGGTATTGGGGTTGCTTACTGGGAGTTTGCTCCAATCCTTAAGGGCCCTTTTTGTTATTTTTAATTTCTGTTCTCATACATAGTTGGGAGAGCCAATAACTGAGGTGGACCATGCTAGTCGGACCATCTCTACAAAACCACTCTTTTCTTTCCACAATGGGCTGAATCTGAATGGGATTGGACCTAGTTTTTCTTCCTCCTCTAGAAAAAGCAGGATGGGTTTGTGATCCAAGGTGAGCTTGGGGAGGATGGTTGAGGAGATTAGCTTCCTTTCCATCAACAAAGTGCTTTGGACCAAAAACCTACCCAATCTGGTGGATATGTGCTCCTCCCCTGTCCTATTATTAGTCCAGGTGTAAAGCCCATTGCGTGGTTTAAAATCCATTAGGTCCCAATAATGTATCATGTCTTCTACTACATAAATCATTTTATCCTTGCTGGTCCTTCCTCCCCCCTTTTCTTTTTCATTCATGACGAGGTTAAGGTCTCCAGTAATGATTATATTGTTTGGGGAGTTTAGTTCTAGAAACTCATTTAAAGTTTTCCAACAATCTTTCTTTTCAGAATGCAAAGTCGGCACATATAAATTGAATAATGCGATGGTTAACTTACTTGCTATGTGCTTCAACTCTGTAAAAATCCAATGCTGAGTGTTATAGGAGTTGACAAGTCTGGACTATTCTTCCTTCCACAGAGTTGCTATTCCTTCAAAGGAGCCCCTTGCACTTATTTCTTTTCCTGTATTCTTCTGCCAGTTGTTTTTGCTAATCTCTAGAAGGGCTTCCCCTTCGATTTTTGTCTCTTGGAGCATGAGGATGTTTGTTGGTTCTTCTTTCATCAGATCCTTGACCACTTCAATTTTCGACGAATTCCCGAGACCTCTATAGTTCCAAGAGACGATTCTCATTACTTACTATTGGGGGTGGTTGGGCCTCCTCCGTTTAGAGACCTTATTCTTGTGCTTCTGCCGATTGACATTTCTATGGTAGGTTGGCTTCCTTGGGTCTTTTGTCTTTCCGCCTTTCCTCCCTTGCTTCTCTGCGGTACTTCCTTCCTGCTCTTTTGGCTGGCCTTTCTAGGATCTCATCCTCCGAGGAGCTTGGTGATTCTATTACTTTCTTTCTGGCTATGTCAGCATATGAGGGAGAGGGGGCTACTTCTAGGGTTCCCACCATTTTCCCTTTTTCCCCTGTGTCTTTCCCATTGGGGGGGGTTTTGATTGTTCCCTGCTGTCCATAATTGCTTCTGATTCTTCTATGTCCTTGTTGGGCTCTACTGTTTGAGGTCCTGATTGCGGCGTGGGATTGGAGCTCCCGTCGTTTTTCTCTTGCCCCAATTGCTCGGGGTTGTTGTTCTTCATTGTTCCTTTGCTTCTAGATTTTGCTGTCCCTGTTTTCTGAACTGTGATCCACTAGTTTACTTTCAAATTCTCACTCTCTTTTGCATTCTTTTTTTTGCAGTGTCTTGCAAAATGGTCGTAGCCGTGGAAGTGTTGGCATTTGAAGGGTAACTTCTCATAATCTAGCTCCTGAATATGCATCCAATCTGCAGTGGTTAGTTTGATTGCCTTTGGTAATCCCACTTCCAGATCAACCTCCACACAGATCCGTGCGCATGAATACTGGTCTTTTCTCACTGCTTGGTCGATGTACCTTCTGAGCGTATTGCCGATTGCATGCAATGTTTTTTGATTCCAGCAGTGTAAAGGAAGATGGGGTAGACGGACCCACACTGGAATGGCGGATGGCACATCCTAAGCTGGATCAAAGTCCGGGGTCCATTTGTTCAGATATAACCCCTGTGGCCCAATGAAGTATGGGCCATTTCTGAAAATGAGGTTTTTGTCCTCAGAGTTTTCAAAGACGAATACAAAGTATCATTTCCCTACAAAATGACTCTTTATTCCTTTTGAGATGAGCGGGCTCCAGTTCCTCTGCACCCAAGCTTCGACGAATTTGGGAGAGGGCCAGAGCCGAGTAAACTACCCGATAAGGCCTCTGTCTGCTAGATTGACTGTCGATCTGCAAGTTTCTTCTAAAGGCAGTTCAACGCTTGGGATGCATTCCAATTTCTTTACGAATTTCTGTTGTGCTGCAGACAACGATCTCTTGGGGGCTTCGGCAACGAGCTTCCTGAAGGCTTGAAACTCTGGCAAAGGCGGTGGGGTGGGGACGACGCCCCCACCAACATCCATGATGAGAAAACCCTTGCTCGCTGTGTTGTGCTCCTCGCGCGCTAGGTCGCACTCCTGATCACGCTCGATGTTTCTTAATACTTACTTGAAATGTTGTCAATCAAACAACTTTTATTAACAATTAAATAGTTATTTAATTAATTAATTATTAATTTTAATTAGTTTAAACAATTAATTAATTATTAATTTTAATTAATTTAATTAATTAAGATGTAAGTTTTGTTTACTAAATGACTAAAAAGTTTTTAATAAGTTTTTAATGTATGTTTAACACCTAAAAATCCAATTATGTTTCAGGTTCACCCCATGGTATTTTAAATTAACAAATTTAAGGATCACCCCATGGGATTTGAACACATAAATACTTATAAAGTACATCCTACCATTCTTCCATTTCCTTTGCCTCAAGTCTCTAAAGCCGCTCAGTTATTTCTTAAGGCTTCCGCTGCCTATCCACAACTTTGATTTCATGGCATCTCTGCAATTCAAGGTCACCAGAAAGGCGGCCGTCCTCGTCGCTCCTTCCGTTCCTACTCCAAAAGAGTTTCTATACCTTTCCATTATCGAAGATCAAGGAACTCTGAGATTTCATATTCCCGTCGTTCTGTTCTATCGGTTCAACCCATCGAAGAATGGTGAGGATCCCGCCAGAGTTATCAGAGAAGGGCTGGCCAAGGTTTTAGTGTTTTACTACCCATTGGCCGGAAGAGTCAGAGACGCTCCCACCGGTAAGCTCGTGGTGGAGTGCACGGGAGAAGGCGTGGTGTTTGTGGAGGCCGATGCGGACGTTGCTCTGGAGGAATTCGGAGACCTTCAGCCGTCCTTTCCCTGCTGGCAAGATCTGCTGCATGACGTGCCGGGCTCACAGAATATTACCAATTCTCCTCTCCTTCTCATTCAGCTTAATTCATTCATGCTCCGAGTCTGTTTTCTTTGATGATTTCAATTCGTATTCGCCTGCATTTGTTATTTTGCGCGGTGGTATTGTGCTTTATGAACGTAGTACTTATGATGATATTTCAGGGAACGCACCTGAGATGCGGAGGGTTCATATTCGCCTTCGCTTTGAATCACACCATTAGTGACGCACTTGGCATCGTTCAGTTCATGAACGCTCTTGCCGAAATGGCGAAGGGGGTGACGAGGCCTTCTGTTCTTCCAGTTTGGAAGAGGGAAAACCTCCGTCACCGGACGAATACCGCTGTTAAATTCCCGCTCCACGAATACGATCAAATAGAAGATAAATAAGGGCAGATGGTGCCCGCTGGCGACCTGATCCACTGTTCATTCTTCTTCGGACACAAGGAAATCGGGTCGCTCAAGAGGCAAGCAGTAGGGCAAGGCAAGTGCTCAACCTTCGAAGTTCTATCGGCCTTTTTGTGGCGTTTGAGAACGAAGGCTGTCCAACTCCCCCCGGAGCAGGAAGTTCGGTTCATATTCACTGTGAATGCCCGCAGGAAATCCGACCCGCCGCTTCCTGAAGGGTTTTACGCGAATGGGATAAGCCTTGCATGTGCGAAGACGACCGCAGGAGAGCTGGCAAACAAACCTCTGTCTTTCGCTGTGAGATTGATAAACGAAACAAAAGCGGCTGTGAACGATGACTACGTTCGATCGGTGATAGATTTGACGGAATTGAGAAGGCGCCCTCACTTTACAGTGGTGGGCTCCTTTTTCGTCTCGGACGTCACCAAAATCGGCTTCAGAGATGTGGATTTCGGGTGGGGAAGAGCAGCCTACGGAGGGCCTGCAAAAGGTGGAGTGGGAGTAGTCCCGGGCCTGATCAGCTTCTTCATCCCACATCGCAATAGAAGCGGCGTGGAGGGAATAGTGTTTCCCATTTGCTTGCCCTCTGCTGCCATGCGACGATTTCAAGCAGAAATCAGTCACGCGATCGACAATGCTCCTTCTTTTCCACGTTCCAATCTCTGAAAAGTTAACGCTGATATGCGCCAAAATAAGGGCTTTTATGAATCAGACTAGTAAATCATCTGTGTGAGCCTGTTGCTCTTCAAAATTTCTCATATTGGGTTCGTTTTTAGGTGGGCTTGAATTGTTTACGTATGACTTTGTTATTCAAGTTTTACATATTAGGTTTCGCCAGCTTGAGTTGTTTGTGTAAATCTGTTGCTATTTAAGATTTCTCACGTTATGTTGGGTTCATAAAGATGTTGCTATTTTCCATCAATCAGAATGTAATTACGTTATGTTGGTTGGGTTCATGAAGATGAAAGATGTTGGTATTTTCCATAAATCATTATGTAACGTAATTAGTATGTTATGTTGGTCGTTACGAAATTATTTACTGGTTGTAATCTTGCATAATGATTAATACTAAGTATTATAAGCAATATCATATATAAATATATATGAGAGATCTTAAGGCGAGAACATCTTTTTCTTTTTCATTAAACATAAAATGTAAATGAAAAATATAATTTTATATTATAAAAATATAAAAATCATATCATCTATATATGAATAATATAATTAATATATATGAATAATATAATTAATGATAAAAGTTTATTATTATTTTAAAATGTTTATTATAATTTAATATGAAAAAGATTTATATTTTTTTGGTCATATTATGATAATCATATATAAGATGTTATTATTTTTTAATGTCAATCAAGAGATTTTTATCATTAATAAGGCGAGAACATCTTTTCTTTTTTATTAAACATAATATGTAAATGAAAAATATTATTTAATATTATAAAAATATAATTTAAAAATATAGAAATCATATCATCTTAATTATCATTATGGTTATTATATATGAATAATATAATTAATAGTAAAAGTTTATTATTATTTTAAAAATGTGTTTGTTATAATTTAATATGAGAAAGAAGTATATTTTTTTTAATCATAGTATGATAATCATATATAAAATAAAAATATAGTTAATGGTAAAAATCTCTTAATTGACATTATAAAAAATTAATAACAAAAAGTATTTGAATGTTAAACATAAATAAATTGTTTTAATGTACACTTTAACTAAAATATATAAATGTTATTAAAATGGAAATTATATATAAATAATATAATTAATATAAAAGTTTATTATTGTCTTAAAGATTTGTCTTTTATAATTTAATAGGAGAAATATATATAGATTTTTTTAAAACCATATTATGATAATCATATATAATATAGTTAATGGTAAAATTTTCTTATTAAGTGACATTAAAAAAATAATAAAAAAAATATTTGAATGTTGAATATAAATAAAATATTTCAATATTAATCTTAACTAAAATATATAAATATATAAATGTCATTAATATAGTAATTATATAAAAAAATACAATTAATAGTAAAAGTTTATTATTGTCTCAAGTGCTCTCTCCAACGAGGCCCTCTCTGATACGAAGCCCATACACCTAAGGAACTAGCAAATAAGGCCGGAATGACTTATTTCTCCCTATAAAAAGCAACCCATTTATCTAAGGATGTTATTAATGTTCTCTCCCAGGTGGATTTCCTGAAACAGAAGCACCCTCGACCGACTACCTTATTGTCTTACAATATGTCTTTTATAATTTAATATGAGAAAGATATATAATTTTTTTTAAACCATATTATGATAATTATATTTATGATAATAATATAGTTAATGATAAAAGTTTTTTCTTTAGTGGGATTAAAAAACAAATAACAAAAAATATTTGAATATTGAATACAAATAAAATATTTTAATGTCCTTAACTAAAATATATAAATATATAAAATTTTAAATATATAAATGTCGAATGACATTTATACATTTAAAGTTTTATATATTTATATATCTTAATTAAGATGTATATTGAAATATTTTATTTATTTATATATTTGTTTTATTTGTTTTATTAATTTTATTCTCATTTTAATTAATATATATATATTTAACTAAGTATTTTTTGTTAATTCTTATTTAATGTTTATTGAAACATTTTAAATATGTGAGTGAGAAATATAATTTCAAAAAATGTATGAATATTTAACTTTATAAAAACATAAATATTCAAATAACTTATTTACAATTAATTTAATAAATAAAATATAATGCCATATTTATTAAATAATAAGATAAATAAAATAAAAATAAAACTAATATCAAAATAACATTTTCAAATATTTAAATAATTTATTTACAATTAATTTAATAAATAAAACATAATGCCATATCCATTAAATAATAAGATAAACAAAATAAAAATAAAGCTAGTATCAAAATAACGTTTTCATACTAATTAATAATTCAAAAAACAAATAGTAAAAAAAATGAAAAAACATTGTTATAATGTATAACCATAAAAAGTAATTATAAATATGATGATGATGATGATTAACGTCCACTAAGACTTAATTGGTCTATTGGACCTTAAGAGGGTAAGTGATTACTTGTGATTCTTTAGAATTTTGTTTCTGTGCTCCAAAAGCATTAAGAGAAGGTTTCCAAGATCACCATATTTTTGTTGAGTTAAGAGGTTAGGAAGGTTGGTAGGCTCGACAATCTAAGAGAAAGTGTTTTTCATCTTCAACCTTCTTAGTGTCACAAATGTGACACACTCTTTCATCCCATGGTGTTTTAGGAATAGACCAACGCCCAGTTTCACTATGGAGCTCGTGAGAATTTGTTCTTATCTTAGCAATGCTTATTTTTTTCTTTACACTTGGCAAAACAGATAGATAATTTTTATCTTTTAAGGTTGATTACATCTTTATAATACCTTAATTTTCTTTTTCCCTCTAACTTTGTATCACACCACTTTTTTTTCTTAAATCTTTATAAAAAAAATAAAAATAAAAATAAATTTGTCATATTCATTTTATAAAAAATTAATTAAAAAAAATATCATATTTATTGAATTGTTTTCTTAAATCAACACAGTAAAATCTTAAAAACAAGTTATTTCATTTAGTATCACTATCACATCAATAATATATTTCAATAACTATAAATTGTAAAATCTTCATATTTCTTACCTTTTTATTTTTCTTATTAAAAAAAATAAGACATATTTAAATATTTTAAATTTAAACAATATAATATTTGAAATCTATTTTATCTATGAATTATCATTTAGTAATTGTATTGAATGCAATAATATTAATGAATTATTAAATTATCCAAATTGTAGTGTTTGAGATTCTGAAATCTTATTATTATTGTCAAGTGAATCACATTATTATCTTTGTTTAGGGTATTTGTTTATTCATTTTAGATTACTTGACTTGTGTGAGAAAGTTGTTGCGGTTTGATGGTATACCATATATGTTATTGATCATTTTATATTCACATTTTAGTTCATTTTAATTTAAATTTTATAATAAATTTAAATTTTATTATTATAAAGTAAATCAAATCATCACCTTTTTATGATATTTATTTATCTGTTTTAGATTAGATAATTTGTGTGAGAAAATAGTTACCTAACATTTATGATATGCTCATCTTATATTTTCATTTTAAACTTTTAGTTCATTTTGACTTAAATCTTATTATTGTGAAGTGAATAAAAATATTGACTTTGTTTAGGGTATGTATTTTAGATTACCTAACTTGTGTGAAATAGTGAAACATTAATAGTTCACTTATATATGGTATTGGTCATGTTATTTCCATATTGTTGTTACATTTCTTATGCTGTTATGTCCATATTGTTGTTACATGCCTTATGTTGTTAGTGAAAGAGTGAAACATTAATAAAGAGTAAAACATTAATAGTTTATTTATGATAATAAGTTGTTTTAATGAAATAAAAAGTATTTTATGTATCTCGTTTATTTTTTTTTAAATACCTTGAAAGGGATTTTACACCATTATTCTTGTAAGTGTTTATATAATTTAATGTGAGTAATCTCATATAGAGGTTTCTCTCTAACACACACACGCGCGCACACACACACACGCACACACACACACACACACGCACACACACACACACACACATATATATATATATATATATATATGTGTTTAATGTGTATGGTCCCACTGTAGATAAAATAATGGTCAAGGTGCACACATGAGTGATATAGGAAAAAATCCCTAGTTCATTTTCTTGCTAACAATCTTCAAACCTTTATTGGAAAAAATCCCTGCTTTATTAAAGACACCTTTGATTTTATTAAAAAAAGACGACATCTTTGCTTGGATAAATAAGACCTTGTGGTAAGTTTCAATCTTCTCTCCTTATTCACCAAAATTTATGTTATCGAATCTCTTTCCCTTAAATCCAAATGTGTGGACCTTGAAACCCTTCACCTTACTCAAATTTGTCTCGCCATAACTTTATTCTCATTTAACTGGACTTGCTATGGAAAAACTGAAGTTACAAATATGAGCTCTTTGTTATCCATAGAGGTTGCCAACATTTTTATGGAACATTTTGAGGATTTATCTTTAAATAGATTTCATCTTAAACCCAAATATTGGTTTCATTTTCATAGATTGATTGGCCCAAATGTCCCTCAGATGGTTGTTTTTTGGTGAAGTCCAAAATCTGATCATCTTTCATAAGGACTGCTCCAATTCCTCTCACGGAAGCGTCACATTCCATGACAAAGGTCTTCGTGAAATCAGAAAAGGCTAGGATATGAGTGGTGCACATAGTCACCTTCAAGGCTTTAAAGGCCTGGTCAGTTGTGGGAATCTAAGTGATAGAATTATTTTTAAGGAGAGTAGTGAGAGGCGCCATAATCTTTCCATAATTTTTAACAAACTTGCAATAATAGCATGTTAAACCCATAAAACCATGCAATATTTTGAGAGTCTTTTGAAGACGCCAATCTTACATAGCTTCAATCTTCTTAGGATCCACCTTGACACCTTCCTTGCCAACAATATGACCCAAGTAATCGACTTCTGAGGCTCCAAAGATACATTTAGATAGTTTGAGGAAGAGTTGGTGTTGAGAGAGTAGATAAAGAACTTGATCCACATCAGAAATATGGATTGTCCAAGATTTACTATCTAGATGATAATATCATCAAAGAAAACTAGGAAAAAATGATAGAGAAAAGGATGAAAGACATGATTTGTGTGGATTTGGAAAGTGGAGGGAGCATTACATAAGCCAAAGGGTATCACCAAGAACTCATAGTGGCCCTCATGAGTTCAAAATGAAATATTAGAAATTCCTACCTCTTTCATACGTATCTGGTGGTATCTAGAATGAAGATCAAGTTTAGTAAAGAACTTCGCACCACTTAGTTCATCCAAGAGATCATCAATGACAAGAATAGGAAAATTTTCTTTGATGGTGAGTTTGTTTAGGGCATGAAAGTCAGTACACATGTGCCAAGATCCTTATTTATTAAGTAACATGACCATAAGTGATGAATATGGACTAGTACTAGGAATAATAACACCCACGATAAGAAATTCTTGAACAATTTTCTCAATTTCATTTTTATGGGAAAAGGGGTGATGATAGGGACAAACATTGGGAGGAAGGTTGTCGGCGATGAGGGGAATGGAATGATCATGAACACCATAGGAATCAAGAGTACCATGGGGAGTGGAAAAAACAACTTGATGTTTGGAGAGGATGGATTGGAATCCCCAAAGGTATGGTTATGAAATCCGCAGTTGTTCGAGGAAAAAGGACATAAAGGATAGTGTAAATGCATGTAAGTTATTCATGGATAGATACTATGTATCATTCCATTTCTGAGTATATGTGGTACCCCACGTGGTTCCTCATAGTTGAGAATTTATGGCCTTATGAAGTTGGAGGACCCTGAAGAATGACCTAGAATCCCATAGAAGGTCAAAAAGAAGTTGTAGGTCATTCATTAAGGTTAAAGTAGCTGCAACAAGAATTTAATTAATGGTAAAGTGGTGGAAAAAAGAGACTATGGGTTAGCCCTAAAATAAGGAAAAGAGGTAAAACAGATACAAGTTATCCTCTAAAGGAAGTCACTTGGGAAGTATAAATAAGACTTCAAGAGACTCTCATTCACACCTATTGAGTACATTGAATATATATGTTGCAAAGTGTTATGGGAAGGCACTAATGACATATCCAACGTTGTGACTCTAAGGAAATGGATTTTATTGAAAAGAGAAGTTGCAAGAGTTGAAGAGACGAAGTTGAGTTTATTGTACTAGGTTTTTGATGAGGTTATTTGTGAATTGCAATGAAGGAGAGCACATACATCCTTAGTTTCAAACTTAGAGAAGTAAGGACATATGCAGGATTTAGTGAAGGAAAATGCAGATGCATAGATAATCAAAGAAATCCATGAGTTGTAGAGGAAGTAGAAAAAAAACATATACAAGCCATAGTGGGACATAATGCGAACATCCATGATTTTACAAAGCAAAAGGCACGCATCTTCTGAAAAAACTGAATTTCAGAAGATCAAATCCATAAGGTCAACTATAGTTTGAGAGGTATGGTTTATTATGTGTGTTAGGGTCTATATTTTCTAGTAGTCCAACACAAAAATGTCTTAGTAGTTCATGAGTATTTTATTTGGAAGGCATTCTTGTGGATCTTGGTATGAGGGTTTGAGGAATAAGGGTTTGATTCGTAACAAATGATGATGTATAGAAAAAGTGATAGGTTGTGGTAGTAAAAGTGTTAGATCAGTAACATGTTTAATTGATTCAATTGTAGTGACTAACATTTTGTCTACATTTATATTTTTAGGTTTTTGGAAGGGCCAAGGAAAGGGGCTTGTAGACTCCTTTCATTTGGTGTTGGAGAATCAGGGAGTTGTACATTCCTTCAAGTTGGAGACTGAAAACTAGGGGGTAGGAGCCTCCTTCCATTTGTAGGTGGAGAATTGGGGAGTTGGACCTTCCTTCATGTTCAAGCCTTAAAACTAGGGTGTTGGATCCTCCTTCCAGCTGTAGCTGGAAAATAAGAAAGTATTTATTCTATGAATGTATTTATTCTCGCATATAAGAAATCATTATATGGTTTTCTCCTGCATTGGGTAAAATTATGGTGTATTATGTATTTATGGTTGCTTATTGTTCATGGTTGATTTATATGGTTGATGCTACATTAAATGATAATGTTAAACTATCAAATATTGATCATAAATCCAAACAATATACATTATGGTTAAAAGTGGTAATAAAGTGCTCATACTTATTCACGTCCCCTTTCAGTATTCCAACAATTTGTATCAGAGAATGTCCTTCAAGAAACATTATAACCAATGGAAGGTCCATGGCCTCCTTCTTCTTTCCCTTATCCATCTCTTCCTCCATTTTTCCACCTCTTGTCAGTGCTTCCCCCTTTCCCCCACATACTCAAGGAAGTAAATCTATTTGATTCTATGGTCATCACACCATTTTTATACAGTAAAATCTTGATTGAAGTGTATAGTGTTATGCTATACCTACCTCTGGGTCCTTTTAGAAACTCATGTTATGTTGCGTTGTAATACTTCGTAGTATCTACTACAAATTTGGTGATAAACCATGCAACAATACTCTCTAACCAGAAATCTACTGCGTGCATAAATTTGTTGTTAAATTGTTGTAAGCACAATGTCCACAGGATTCCACTCTAATTGTCTAATTCGATTTGTCGGGTGGTTGTATTTTAACCTCAATAACCACTCCTTCAACACATATGGGAAATCTCAGAAAAATACCTCATGCAAGTCGCTAAACATATATTTATCCAAATATTTGCATAGTGTTATCTTACGGTTTCTATTATCCTTTTGCGCAAAATCAAGTTCCTTTGTTTTCAACCATCTTTCGATCTCCTCATTCATTGGATTCCATGGCCTAAATAGTCCTTTTTATACCTTCATTCTCTAAGAATTTTCCACAAATATTTTACGGATCCGATCCACTCAATCCCATGCAGTTCCAACTAGTAAAAAAACCATGTTTTGGTTGTACTTCTCTCTGTTTCACTTCTTGGGCTAACCCAATTTCATATCTGAACAAGTTTATAAGAAAACCCTTTAAAATTATCGACCCTCCTAGTAAACTAGAAGGAAACATAACACATAGAGTGCACTACGCAGTCTCACTTGAGATAGTTATATTTGTGACTACAAAGCTCAAGTGCATGTAGTATAGGAAGGAGTGGCAATCTGGGATTTTAATTGATCTTCTTTAGCCCTTAAACTGATTATTCAATTTATTCTTAAGATTCATTCATATTTTAATCCATGCATGCATTCTAACATATTCATTTTAACCATTCATTCATTTATTTATGAAGTAATTGCTAAAAGAGGGTAAATATGCAATACACAACACACATAACACAAGTTTTACCATAGTTCACCCCCTCCTGGGATACATCCACAAAGATCTAACTTCTATGATCTTTCATTTAGATTTATGTAAAATATGGCATTGCGTGCACTACATATCTGGTCATACAATCATGAAAATGGTTCAACAAACTTTGTGAAGCAGAGATCACACCAAGATCCTCAGCCTGTGATCTAACCCTTAAAATCTGGCCTACTTGGCCCTTCTACAATTCAACAACTTTTCCAATAGTAGATCAACTACCATCATCCAATCATAGGATTAAAACTATTATTCAACAACAACCCCCAACCTAGACCTCCTAAGTTCTCATTTATACTAATTTACAAGCTTATTAGTCCTTACGATATCTTACCAAAACCCTAACCGTAACATGGTTAGGTTTTCCTGCCTGCACACCTTGCATGCTTTCCTCCTTTACATGCAATTTTTCCTCGCACATGTTGCTTTTCTTGCTATTTGTTCTTCTCCAAAATTAGGTTTTACCTTCCAAAATAGACCTTTCCTCAAACTAGGTCTACACCCAATCAGGGATATTTTAGGGGATAAATTTCTCTCATGGGATAATTTTGCATGGTTTTTCCCCAAAAAAGATTCATTATTATAAAAATGATTCGCCCAATTTCTATAGGATAAAATTATTTTACCTTAAAAATCGCCACAATTTTATACAAATTATATAAAATCCTCAGAGATTTGAATATTTTTACAAAAATATCGCCAAACATTTTATAGTTTGCATATGAAGGATTGTAAGATTCGCCAATGTTTCTACATTTTAAATTAAATTTCCATCCTTAAAATCATGCCTGTGCCCAATAATATGGTTATGGAACCCATAGTTGTTCGAGGAAAAAGGACATCAAGGACAATGGAAATGTAGGTAACTCATTCATGGATGGATGGTATGTACCTTGTAATTTCTGATGATACGTGGAATGCCACATGGTTCCTCACGGTTGAGGAGTTATGGCCTTGTGAAGTTGGAGGACCACAAAGAATGGTGTAGAAGCCCCTAGAAGGTTAATAAGAAGTCACATATCATTCATTAAGGGTAAAGTAGTTGCAACAATAATTTAATTAAGGGTAAAGTGGTTGCAGCAAAAGAATGTGGGTTATCCCTAAAATAACGAAATGGGGTAAAACAATTACAAGCTAGCCCCTAAAGGAAGTCACCTGGAAAGTATAAGTAAGACTTCAAGATACTCTCATTAAGACCTATTGACCAAATTGAATATCTGTGTTGTAAAGTGTCATGGGAAAGTACTATTGAAAGATATGATGCAGTGAGTCTGACACAGTGAAGTTCAGTGAAGAGATAGGTTGCAAGATATTAAGAGACAAAGTTGAGCTTACTATAATAGGGTTTTCTTGATCTTATCCAAGAGTTACAATGAAGGAAACAATGTACATCTATGGTTGCAGACTCAGAGAAGTGTGGACATATGCAAGGTTCATGGAAGGAAAATGATGTACGAAGATGCAAATGAATCTGTGAGTTACAGAGGAATTAAGGCGTGGACATCCACAAGCCATAGTGGGACATAACAAAAACATTCGTGAATTTACAGTGAACAGGGGACGAATATGTTGAGAAAATCTGTAGTTCAAAACGTCAAATACATTAAGTGAGAAATAGTTTGAGTAGTATGGTTTATTGTGTGTGTTAGGGTCTATATTATATAGTAGTGTAGCTCATAATTGTATTAGTAGTTCATGAGTATTTGTTTTGGAATACATTGTTGTGGATCTTAGTATAAGGGTTTGAGGCATAAGGGTTTGAGTGGTAACAACTAATGAAGTATAGCAGCAGGGACAAGTTCTGGCAGTAATAATGACATATTAGTAACAATTTGATTGATTCAGTGGTAGTGACCAGTTTTCTACATTTATATTTCTAGGTGGTTGGAGAGGGCAATGAAAGGGGGTTGTAGCCTCATTTCAGTTGGTGCTGGAGAATAAGGGAGTTGGAGCCTGAGAAGTAGGGGGTAGGAGCCGCCTTCCAGTTGCAATTAGAGAATTAGGGAGTTGGATATTCCTTTAGGTTGGATCCTCCTTCTAGTTGTATCTAGAAAATAAGGAAGTTGGTGCTTCCTATGAATGTATTTATTTTAATATATAAGAAAATAATTATGTGGTTTTTTACCTCATTGGGTTTCCATGTAAAATTATGGTGTGTCGTGTATTTGTGGTTTCTTATTTTTCATGGTTGATTTATACTACTGATGATATATTGAATGTTAATGTTAAACTATTGAATATTGATCATAAATTCAAAGAATAAAAATAGTGGTAATAAAGTGCTCATACTGATTCACCCCCCCTCTCATTATTCCAACAAGTGGATCCAGATATTTATTGAACAGACCAGAAGATATCGACCTACAGTTCCAAGGAATTGGTCTTCTGAATTGATTCGAAAAGTTAATACAATAAGCAATAAGACATCACACGAAGTTGATTACTGGTTGGATAGTCTGTTGGAAGGTTACATTAGTGAATTTTCCATAGATTGTACTTTCTCGTACTCTGTTGTTGAAAGAGAATTATTTAAGGGACCACAAATAAGATACCTCAATTCAATATCTACGTGGATTAAGATGTTGTGTGAAAAATGAGTGATGACAATGGAATATAATTTCTAAGCAACTTCTCACACATAGGGGAACTAGGAGTTGACTAGGGAATTATCTGAGCATGGAGAAGGATGAAAAGAATAAATGAGGAATGGATGAGTTGAGTATGTTGAGTGAAGGAGTGTGTGAAAAATGAAGAAATTGGAATATTTCAAAATGGTAAGATGTTTATACCAAATAAGAAGATGATTGTGGCTGAGAGAGAATGAAAACATAGTGAGAATGAGGAAAAGGACACTGGTGAAATATTCCATCTCGAATGGATTATGTGCAAAAAAGAAAATATATGTTAGTTTACTCTAGTAGAAGAGCATCTCAATTAGATCATACTCTAATTTGAACCCATGAACCCATGTGTGTTACCAAAAAACGAGGTAATGTCATAATTTTAGTCAATTTTAGTTAGTAGTGGAAGTAGTATGTCAAGGGAGAATCAACTAGTATTGTTAGGAAACAATACCATGAAGAACATGATGGGAGGGGTAGATCCCACCTTAAGGGTGGCTCTTTTCCAATGGTTTGGTTCAGAAGATCCAGAACAACATTTGTTCATTTTTTACATGATACAGAATGTGAGGAATCTCGAGGACAATGATGTGAAGATTGTACCATAGGTGATGAATTTCAGACATCGTGCACTATTATCGTATATGAAATATTGGAATACCACACCTGCAGGTCAGACACGAACATTGACAGAGGTAAGACAAACTTTTCTGAAAGAATTCCAGAAGCTTAAGTCTCAGACGTACTATATTACTGAGTTGAAGGAAATTAAGTAGATAGTTAATGAATTAGTATGGGACTTTGACCAAAGGTTGAATATATTGAAATATCGGTTAACGTTGATCCATATTCCAGATTGATGCAGGAGAATCTACGACTTCATCAAGCGAGCCAACGTGGGGGAAAGAGAAGAACAACTGGACAGCACCAGCACATACATTTTTGAATCACTTTGAAGATTGTTGCGCCGCCGTTTAACTAAAGGCATTCAAAGCTGAGCGCACTTGTATTATGTTATAGATAGGGAGGCATTTAATTGTTTTAATGCTGGTAGATAGGGTTAGCTGTAGATTAGACAGTTTTACTTTTGGGAGGGAAAACGAATATAGGCACCCTCCTTGTATAATTGAGAGGATTATTATTCAGCATTAGTACAGAGGAGCAGGAAGAAGAGCAACTCAGAGAACTGGTGAAAATCCCCATGTACAGATATTGAATTAATAGTAAAGCTTTGATTCAATTTCATGGCAGTGATTATTTTCTGTGTGTTGTTGATATTATGCTGTTGCATATTTGCTTCTTGTTTTGCCTATTGTCTATATGCTGCATATGTGATTGCATGGCAGGTTCGAAATCTGAGGGAATGAGAGAATGAGTCTTAATTGTTTCTCTGTTCAAGCCAGGAGATTCCTGCATAGAGTGCAGTGGAATTCCTCCGCATAGAGTGCGTTGAGGTGGTTGGACGGTTAACTCTCATTCTCATTTTCCCAGAAGTGTGTGGGTTTTATTCAGACCATGCAGGTGAAGTGCAGGTTGAATTGAAGACTCAGAAGCAAGCCTGAGAGGAGGAGAACAGGGAAACCCTGATTTCAATTCCATGGACATGTTTATTTTCTGTGTATTGTTGGCATTGTGCCTTTGCATATTTGTTTCCTGTTACTTACTTCTTTCATATGCTATGTATGTAATTTTATGGAAGAGTTGAAACCAAAGTGATTCTGAGTGGAAAGTTGGTGAAAGCTCAGGAGGGAGAGTTCCTTACAAGTATTGTGGAACATACCCAGGAGAAGCCCGAACGGGAGAAGCTTTGGAGAAGGAGAACTCTTCAGAGGAAGAGAATCGACGACTTGAACTCTTGAGAAAGAGTTAACCTCCAAGCGCAAGTGGAACTCATTTGCCATCGCATTTCGGCAAATCGGGGTTTGGCGAGTGCAAGAGTTGCATGCACGTCGAAGTCGCGAATAGCGATTTCCCGATTCCGTGGGAGTCGTCGATCGTTGGGGGGACAGGTGGCACGAATCCGGAGAATCGGGGTTTCGACGTTCAGGGTTTCCAACAGCAAGGAACTTTGTGTCGAGGATTCACGATCCGCAAAATCCCGAAGGTGACGTGGCAGAGTGGGGCCCCAATAGATAGGATAGTCCAGGTGGAGATATCCCGATCTGTTGACCATTGACCTTCGGCATTCGGGGTTCAGAGTTTGGAGTTGCACGAGGAGTGCGCATAGGGTTCGCGATACCGAGAAACCCGATTTCCCGAAGCATCTGCCGGGAGATCAACAAAGAGTTCTGTGGGTGACGAGAAGTCCCGATACGGGATTTGAAGAGTATTACAACTCTTCGGGCCATGGGAAAGAAGGTCCTGGTGAGAGCGGTCATGCCATCGAGGGCAGGTTGCGTCAGAGTGGTATCAGAGCCTGAAGATCTTGTCTGTATATTTCAGGCAGGAGGAGTGAAAGAGGAAAGGAAAGCACTATGATACTCACGACTTGCGTCAGAGTGGTATCAGAGCCCATAAGTGGAGTTCTCTTTGTTCAGGTAGCAGAGAGAAGCAGATTTCACCATGCCACCCAGAAGTGAGAGGAAATCTCCTGATCGTGAAAACAGGGATGCCCGAAGAAGGGGTAGGGTAGCAAGAAATGTTGAAATAGAGCGAGAGATGAGAGATCTCCGAGCCAGAATTGAAGAAATGGAGACCACCCAGAGACGTGGTGCTGGTGCAGCAGAGTTCAGTGATCCCGAGATTGAAGAGGAAGATGGACACGATGCCGAGGAGGTCACAACAGAAGATGCCTCGACAGAAGGGCTGATTAGGGCCATTTCGAGGATGAGCTCGAAGATGAAGATGGACATTCCCATCTATGAGGGGAGCTTGAACGCAGAAGAGTTGCTGGATTGGATCCGAGCACTCGACACCTACTTCGACTATGAAGATGTCGAGGAGGACAAGAAAATAAGGCATGATGTTACAAAGTTGAAAGGACACGCAGCCTTATGGTGGGACGATCTGCAGGCAGACAGGCGTTCCAAAGGAAAAAAAAAGATAAAGAGCTGGGATCGGATGATCGCCAAGATGAAGGCGAAGTTCATTCCGAGGGATTACCAGATCACTCTGTTCAGGCGCATGCAAAACCTGAGACAGAAGTTGATGACGGTGAAAGAATACACCGGAGAATTCTATAGGCTCAACATCAGAGTTGGTCATCGGGAGAGTGATGACGAAAAGGTGGCGAGGTATCTGAATGGTCTCGGGTATGACATTCAAGATGAGCTGAGCATGGTTACCATCCGGACGGTTGAGGATGCGTACCATATGGCTCTGAAGGCCGAGGAGAAGCTGAGCCGCAAGCAGGGACAGCGAGGGCGAGGCAGGAGCCAGCCCAGGGGTAAGGCAGTTGCCCAGGAAAGAACTCAGAAGCCTCAGGGTAGAGTTGAAAGAGGTGGAACCTCACAACAGAGGCAACAATATGCTGAGCCGATGAGGCAGCATACTGAGCCAGGTGGCGGATATGCTGACGCCAATGTAATTCCTCGTACCCGAGGTAGAGGAAGGGGTAGAGGAGGAATTATCACATGTTTTACATGTGGGAAAGACGGACACAAAGCCGTGGACTGTCCAGACAGGAAAATGGACAGAGGAAAAGGTCACGTCGCTGAGGCGCAGAGGCGTGACGTGGAGGATGAAGACACTGGGAGTGGGAAGTCACTGACAGTGCACAAGGCGCTCCTGAAACCTGAGAGAGAGGTGGATAGCTCAGCGCAAAGGTGCCGACTGTTCCGAACGACTTGCAAGACCAATGGCTGGAAATGCAAGGTCATAGTGGATAGCGGAAGCACCGATAATCTCATCTCGACCGAGATGGTGGAGAAGCTGGAGCTGAAAACGAACAAACACCCGAGTCCATATAAAGTGACATGGCTGTAGAAAGGAAACCAGGTATGTGTTATGAAGCAATGCTTGGTCAATTTTAAAATGGGTGAATATAAGGATGAAATCCTGTGTGATGTCATTCCCATGGATGTCTGTCATGTTTTATTGGGTAGACCTTGGCAGTATGACCGACATGTTGTTCATGATGGGAGAATGAACACATACACCTTGGAGAAGGATGGGAGATCACATACATTGCATCCGGTAAAAGATAAGGAAGTGAAGCCGGAAGTGAGCAGCACGATACTTCTCATGAGTGGGAAAGAACTTCTCACAGAGCTGGAGAAGGATGAGGATCCACAATTCTTTGTTGTCAGGAAGCCGAGAATTGTCCTGACAAGCACAAGAGTGGACGACTTGCCGGAAGAGATTCAGGAACTGCTTGGAGAGTTCGTTGATATCATCGTGGATGAACTACCTTGTTAGTTGCCACCGATGAGGAGTGTGAGTCACCACATTGACCTCATACCCGGAGCAAGTTTACCGAATAAGGAAGCATACAAGTTGACACCTCAGGAGAATGAGGAAGTCAAAAGGGAGGTACAGGATCTGCAGGATAAAGGACTGGTCAGAGAGAGTCTCAGTCCGTGTGTTGTTCCAACAGTACTGAGTCCAAAGAAGGATGGAGGCTGGAGGATGTGTACAGACTCCAGAGCGATAAATAAGATTACCATCAGGTACAGGTTTCCACTGCCAAGAATGAATGATCTGATGGATTGCCTGAGTGGGGAAAATTACTTTTCCAAGATAGATCTCAAGAGCGGATATCATCAGATCCGGATGAGAGAGGGAGATGAGTGGAAGACAACATTCAAAACAAACGAGGCTTTGTACGAATGGTTGGTCATGCCGTTTGGGTTGACAAACGCGCCAAGCACATTTATGAGGCTGATGAATGAAGTCCTGCGGGAATTCATTGGCAAATTTGTGGTCGTGTATTTGGACGACATACTAATATTCAGCAAGACCAGGGCTGAACACCTGAGGCATTTGGCCATTGTGATGAGAAGGCTACAGCAGGAGAAGCTGCTAGTCAATTTGAAGAAGTGTTCCTTCACGCAGACAGAACTCATTTATTTGGACTTTGTAATCTCGGCAAATGAATTGAAGATGGATCCTGAGAAGGTTGAAGTAATCAGGAATTGGCCATCACCGAGGAATGTTTTTGAGGTAAGGAGCTTTCATGGACTCGTGAGTTTCTACAGAAAGTTCATTCGAAATTTCAGTGGGAATAGCGCAGCAATGATGGATACTGTGAAGAAACGACATAAAGTTTTTCACTGGACATCAGAGGCTGAAAGGAGCCTCAATCTGTTGAAACGGAATATTGCTGAGCAGCCAATTCTGGTGCTGCCGGATTTTTCAGAAAACCTTCCGGGTGAAGTGTGATGCTAGTGGATATGTTGTTGGAGGGATTTTGAGTCAGGATGACCGACCTGTAGCATATGATAGTGAAAAGCTGGATGATGCGAAGCTGAAGTACTCCACGTACGATAAAGAGTTCTATGCCATCATTCAGGCCTTAAAGAAGTGGAGGCATTATCTCATACCCAAGGAGTTCATTCTATACAGCGATAATCATGCATTGCAGTTCGTGAGTCAACAGGAGAAGCTAAATCAGAAGCATGCAAAGTGGGTGGAATACATGCAAAATTTCACGTTTGTGATAAAGCACATTTCGGGGACTGCGAACAAGGTGGCTGATGCCTTGAGCAGGAAATGTTTGTTGCTGCAGGAGTTCAAAGTCAAAACCTTAGGTTTTGAAAATTTAAAGGATATGTATGCAGGTGACGCAGACTTTTGCGAGGCATACGAGGCAGCCGAGAACCCAGTTCTCAGGGATAGGAGTCCGTGGATTGACTACCTGATCCAGGATGGATTGCTATTCAAAGGCAATCAATTGTGCATTCCAGATTTCTCTATGAGAGAGAATTTGGTGAAGGAGAAGCACAGTGGAGGCTTAGCAGGTCATTTTGGACATGACAAGACATTCGCCAAGCTGAGCAAATCGTATTATTGGCCTGGCATGCGCATTGATGTAAAGCAATTTGTTGACAGGTGCCGGATATGTCAACATGCAAAAGGCCGAAAGCAGAACACAGGGTTCTATCAGCCATTGCCTATACCTGAGAGACCATGGGAAGCCATCAGTATGGATTTTGTGTTGGGTTTACCAAGAACTCATAGAGGAGTTGATTCCATCTTTGTGGTGGTGGACCGGCTTTCAAAGATGGCACATTTCATTCCGTGTCATAAGGCCAGCGATGCAACCCACATCGCAATTTTTTTTTTCAAAGAGATTGTCCGATTGCATGGATTGCCGAGAAGCATAGTCTCGGATCGGGATACCAAATTCATAGGTCATTTTTGGAGGACGCTATGGAAGAAGATAGGGACTGAACTAGCATTCAGTTCTGCTTACTATCCGCAAACAGATGGGCAGACCGAAGTAGGCAACAAAAGCCTGGGAGATCTGTTGAGAAGTCTGGTGACAGAGCATAACACCAGTTGGGATCAGATCTTACCACAGGCAGAGTTTGCGTACAATGATTCTGTGAATCAGAGTACAGGTAAGAGCCCATTTCAAATTTTGTATGGGACACAGCCGAGAGGAGTGTCTGAGCTTAGGGATTCGGAACAGGCTGAAACTAGTAGCGCGAGAGCTGAGGATTTCGCTGAAGCAATGCAAGAACTTCACGCAGAAGTAAAACAACGACTGATGAAGGTGAACCAGGAGTATAAGCGCAGAGCCGACCAGAGGAAAAGACAACTTCAGTTTGAAGTTGGAGACATGGTTCTAGCGCACCTGAGGAAGGAAAGGTTCCCAAGGGGGACGTATAACAAGCTCAAGGTGAAGAAAATTGGACCATGCAGAGTCCTGAAGAAGTTCGGGGAGAATGCATATGAGCTTGAGTTGCCAGAGGGCATCGGGATATCTCCGATTTTCAACATTTCGGACTTATACCCCTACAGGACTGATCAAGCAGACACTGGAACCGAGGAACCAGTGGTCTAGTGGCAGAAGCAATTGCCAATTGCTCAGAAGCCTGAGATGGAGTGCATACTAGATAAAAGAGTTGGAAGAAAGACCAGAAAAAAGAAATATTTTGAGTACCTAGTGAAATGGAAAAATCAGCCAGTGGAGGATGCCAGCTGGGAAACAGAGACAGTAATTCAAAAGAATGGGCAGACTGTGCAGGAGCTCATGGACAGGAGCCCATGAAATCTTTTGAGCCGAGGAGTATGATGCAGGAGCATCTACGACTTCATCAAGCGAGCCAGCGTGGAGGAAAGAGAAGAACAGCTGGACAGCACCAGCGCATACATTTTTGAATCACTTTGAAGATTGTTGCGCCGCCGTTTAACTAAAGGCATTCAAAGCTGAGCGTACTTGTATTATGTTACAAATAGGGAGGCATTTAATTGTTTTAATGCTGGTAGATAGGGTTAGCTGTAGATTAGACAGTTTTACTTCTGGGAGGGAAAACAAATATAGGCACCCTCCTTGTATAATTGAGAGGATTATTATTCAGCATTAGCACAGAGGAGCAGGAAGAAGAGCAACTCAGAGAACTGGTGAAAATCCCCATGTACAGATATTGAATTAATAGTAAAGCTTTGATTCAATTTCATGGCAGTGATTATTTTCTGTGTGTTGTTGATATTATGCTGTTGCATATTTTCTTCTTGTTTTGCCTATTGTCTATATGCTGCATATGTGATTGCATGGCAGGCTCGAAATCTGAGGGAATGAGAGAATGAGTCTTAATTGTTTCTCTGTTCAAGCCAGGAGATTCCTGCATAGAGTGCAGTGGAATTCCTCCGCATAGAGTGTGTTGAGGTGGTTGGATAGTTAACTCTCATTCTCATTTGCCCAGAAGTGTGTGGGTTTTATTCAGACCGTGCAGGTGAAGTGCAGGTTGAATTGAAGACTCAAAAGCAAGCCTGAGAGGAGGAGAACAGGGAAACCCTGATTTCAATTCCATGGACATGTTTATTTTCTGTGTATTGTTGGCATTGTGCCTTTGCATATTTGTTTCCTGTTACTTACTTCTTTCATATGCTGCGTATGTAATTTTATGGAAGAATTGAAGCCAGAGTGATTCTGAGTGGAAAGTTGGTGAAATCTCAAGAGGGAGAGTTCCTTACAATTATTGTGGAACAGACCCAGGAGAAGCCTGAACGGGAGAAGCTTCGGAGTAGGAGAACTCTTCAGAGGAAGAGAATCGACGACTTGAACTCTTGAGAAAGAGTTAACCTCCAAGCACAAGTGGAACTCATTTGCCATCTCATTTCGGCAAATCGGGGTTTGGCGAGTGCAAGAGTTGCATGCACGTTGAAGTTGCGAATAGCGATTTCCCGATTCCGTGGGAGCCGTCGATCGTTGGGGGGACAGGTGGCACGAATCCGGAGAATCGGGGTTTCGACGTTCGGGGTTTCCAACAGCAAGGAACTTTGTGTCGAGGATTTGCGATCCGCGAAATCCCGAAGGTGATGTGGAAGAGTGGGGCCCCGATAGATAGGATAGTCCAGGTGGCGATATCCCGATCTGTTGACCGTTGACCTTCGGCATTCGGGGTTCAGAGTTTGGAGTTGCACGAGGAGTGCGCATAGGGTTCGCAATACCGCGAAACCCGATTTCCCGAAGCAACTGTTGGGAGATCAACAGAGAGTTCTGTGGGTGACGAGAAGTCCCGATACGGGATTTGAAGAGTATTACAACTCTTCGAGCCATGGGAAAGAAGGTCCTGGCGAGAGAGGCCGTGCCATCGAGGGAAGGTTGCGTCACAGATGGCAACAAAGATAATGGTTTATTGTAGGTTTATTGACGCATAAATGTTTCCCTTTAATGCAACAAAATATTGCAACTTAGTCGGAAGCTCCGGAAATTGCGATGAAATTGAAGGCATCCCCTCTAGGAGAGAATAACGTGGGGATGGATCAAGTCCAGTCACAATTGGTTGCACTTACTATTTAGTTACAATGAAATTATGAAAGGAAAAGAAATGTGTGAGGGACTTTGGTGTATCACCTATAAAACAAAAGGTCGTCATAAATATGAGTATCCAACATTCCAGTAATACTTGAATACATGAGCCCCAAATCCCTTATGGTTATGGTATGAAATGTTTAGGACAATGGGTGAGCACCCCCATAATTTTCCATTGATGCAGAAATACCACGAAACAGTGAGAAATTTGTTTTCCTATTTCTGTAAGTTTGTTGGACATGACGAGAAGGATTCTTGTGCATTGGAAATAATGAGAGAGTGCACTACAAGTTCTTATAGAGTCCAAGGTGAAGAAGCATAAGTAGGCTCCTCGTTGTTTAATGATCCCAAATGAGGTTATAATAAAGGTGGTAGAGGAGGCTTTATAGGTTGAGGAAGAGGAGGATTTGGTCAAAGAAGATGACCTATCATATGTTATAATTCTAATAAACCAAAACATTTAGCACTTTATTTCCCGAATCCTTGCATGACATGCATGTAGTGCAAAGAATTGGGCCATGTGACAGAGGACTGTCCTCAACTGATATAAAAATGGAAGGAAAGAGGGAACTGGAACCAACACCAAAACTAAAATGAAAACATATAGACGATAGTAGTAGAGACACGCGATGAACAACCTAAGATAGTGTTGTTGATTAAGGTTGGTTGTCATTGATGTCAACCCTTGAAGAAAGACCGATATCACAAAGGTTTGGGTAATTGTCATAGGATAAATCAGTATATGAGGACACTAAAAGATCTCCCTAGATCCACCTGGATCTAGAACAAAACAAGACAGGACATGACTCTTTATCTAAGTTGCAGTCATTAAATCTACTACCAAGAAAGAATGAGTGGCATACCTTTATATTGCTTCCTTAGGTTTATGTTGTTCCTACTTCCCTATGATGTTCTTTTGAGATCAGGTTCAAGAACACACAAACTAACTAAAGTGAATATAGCAAAGTATATTCAATGTCAACCTATGCATATGATGAAGGAGTTATGCAATAAAATAAGAGTGATTTATGGGAAAGGGACATGCCAGTGTATTATATTAAATGAAAGTAGAAGATACAACCAGATTGCCTTGATGTCGCAAGCTTCCTTTTAGTGGTCCTTGATTCCAACACACACACTTGCTCTACACTTGCATAAAGAAGGTCTAGTATGGCTTGACAGACAAATGGAGTCTTCAAGATTCAATTCAAACAGGGTTCCTCACACAATTCTTTCATTAATTCTCTATTCAACCTTGCTTAACCTCTTCCTTGAGAAACCCTTCATTATATAGGAGAAGGAGAGATGGTTAAATGGATGAGGATGATCCCACTAAATATGAGAATTCAGTAGGATGCCAACCATGAGAATTCCAACTCATTTTCTAGAAGATCCTCTTCAAGAACCTTCGTAACTTCCTCTTCCTTTTAATCTTTAAAACAGGTTCTCACCCTACCTATAGAGCAGACTGCGAACACCTCGCAGGCTAGGTATAGGGTTGTCTGTGAGAATCAATATTCATGAACCATACAACATAGTCAGCCTATGAACTCATCTCAAAAATATGTTTTATGGAAGAAGACAGTCACTTTTCTCAGGTAAAAGGTTCTTATGAGAGCCTAAACACATAAATGTAGAGACACCGCCAGAGTGACCAAAATAATGTGTAACAGTAATGGACCCAAGTTTGTTTGATGTAAAGATGACTCATTATTGTCTTTTCATGGTTTATAATAAGTACAAATGGATGAAATCCAATGGGGTCCCCTTATGGTGAAAGCACTCACGGGAAGACGCTTTGCAGATTGAGTTATACTAGAAGTATGGTTAGAGAACACATGCTTATTTGTGGAATAATGAGATGAAGGTTAGTGAATTTGTCAGTGAAAATATTCTATATGGATATTTATTTTCATTCCATTTCCAATGGTATCTGGAACTTCACATAACTCCTCACGTTTAGAGAGTTATGTTCATGAGAAGTTGGAGAACCCAGGTTTAGGTAATGGACCGAAGTTTGTTTGATGGATAATGGTATGAGTTTTGATATATTTGCAGGTAATAATATTATATATGTATATTACATGTCAGTCCATTTCTGGTGGTATCTGGAACATCACATAACTCCTCACGGTTTGAGAGTTATGGCCTTACGAAGTTGGAGGACCCTCATATGTCATCTAGAAGCCCAAAAGGTCAAAGTAGTCAAAGTGGTTTAAGATATTTTAGAAGGTAAATAATAAATTGAAGTGATGAGTGTACTATAATTCAAAGTGAATACAAAATAAATTATTTCAATAATAAATTTAATTGATAAATTTGAAGTGGGTTAACCCTAAAATAAGGAAAGTGGGCAAAGTGACCTAGAATATGTTTTTAAGGAAGCTACTTGGAGAGTATAAATAAGAGGCAAGACTCTCTCATTTTAGATCACAGTTGAGAATATTGAATATCTATAGTTGTATGAGGAAACCAAAGGATATCTAATCTGAATTTCAGAGGGCAGGTGAAGAAAAGAAGGCCCGAATTCAAGGGACGATAAATTCTTTTGATGATGCTTTCTAAGGTATGTTATTTACAGGGCATCTCACCATTTTCACAATAAGATTTTTTATAGAATGATTTAGACCGTGAAATTTCTATTCCATTGAGGAAACATATCCAATTATATGTGGTAAAAAATTCATCTTGTGGGTCATTGTATTTTTGGAGTTACACTCCGTCGTAAATAGGGTTTGTGGCTAGTCCCGAAACTAGTCTAAAACATGTGTTTTGAGTAAAAACGTCATAAATTCTTCGTAAAAGATCCAAATTTAGTAAGACCAAATGTGTTTGTTATATTAAAATATTTAGTATTCGTTATAACATTTTTTGATACATTTAACAAATATTCTATGCGGGGAATGCTCTACAAGGTCACTCTCTAGAATAAGCCAAAATTCAAGAAGGTATGCCATTTTTGCTATAACTCCTTCTCTAAGAGGTTCCAAGAAGTGAAACCTGGAGAAATTGCATAAAACACACTGAATAACATTGTGTATCATTTTCAAATATTTATTCATTACAGTTAAATAGCTATGATTATTTCAAGTTAGTGTTGTTGACTCACTACTACATATTGTAAAAATTCTGACGTTTTATTTGCGGCGTTATGGACAAAATTGTCCATATTGTCGCGAAATAGAGGAAGTTTATAAAAAAAAAAATTCATGTTGCCCGATAACGTCACTCTTGCCACGTTAACGTCGCTCTTGCCACGTTAACGTCGCTCTTGCCACGTTTTCCACTGGAACGTCGCTCTTGCCACGTTTTCAACTGGAACGTCTCTCTTGCCACGTTAACGTCGCTCTTGCCACGTTTGTGAAGATGTATGTCGCAATTGCCACGTTAACGTCACTCTTGCCACGTTTTCCACTAGAACGTCGCTCTTGCCACGTTTTCCACTGGAACCTCTCTCTTGCCACGTTTGTGAAGATGTATGTCACAATTGCCACGTTAACGTCGCGCTATCCACGTTAACGTCGCTCTTGCCACGTTTTCCACTGGAACGTCTCTCTTGCCACGTTTGGGAAGATGTATGTCGCAATTGCCACGTTAACGTCGCTCTTTCCACGTTGACGTCGCTCTTGCCACATTTGTGAAAATGTATGTCGCAATTGCGACGTTTGCGAAACTAGGTTTTCCCCTCCAACGGTCACCTTAGTAGGTTCACCAAGTCAAAATACCAACGACCACTTAGGACTTTTTTACGTCAGAATTGCGACGTTACAAAATCTATAAATATGTTGCATTTGACGAATGTTGTGACAAGTTTGCTATAATAATGACGCTTCAAAAAGGGTTTGTGGGTCTTCTCGGCGAACAAAAAATAGATATTTGTTTCAGTATAAGTCTATGGGGAAGAATTTCAGAAAACATTAGAGCTGGAAAAGGAATTAAAGAGGGTGAAAAGGGTGACGGTAAATGTTATTTCCCTTGCAAAAATTGTTGTACTAGACGTCCCGAAAGAGTTTTAATAGCAACAACTACAAAACATTGTAGAAAATATGGGTACATGGACAGGGGATCAAATGAATATCGTCCAATGGTTTATACATTCATTATCTGTTTTAATAATTATTGGGTTTATTCATTATTGTTCACCAAAAAGTCCCTTTCATTATTATCTATTAGAGGTCATAAAGAAGAGGAAACCTATAGAGAAGACCCTATACCAATGAGCAGTGGACCTTGGGAACAATTGTTTCAAGATCCTCACTCTTGGATTGTAAATAGAAATAAAGCACTGAGAGTTTCATTAGTCTTTCATGACATGCCTACCAAATATGCTAAAGACCTTCCTAGGTTCAATGGAGATGACGCATTTACACCAGAAGAGCATATTACAACATTTCAAGACTACATTGATTACTTATAAATCAAGCATGATGATGTTTTTATGAGGATATTTTGTCATTCCTTGACAGAAGATGTTAGGAGTTGGTTCAAAGATTTGGCAACTGATTCAATTACCTCCTGGATAGATTTATATCATATTTTCTTGGATAAATGGGGAGAGAAGAAGAGCCATCACTATTACCTCATTGAGTTCTACTCCATGAATATAAGTAAATGAAGGTTTATCAAAGTTTGACAGTAAAAGTTCGACCCTATGAACTTGCTGCCAGATTTCTCCTTTTTTCTCATGGAAAGAAGGGCTCCTAATCTACACGGGATGTTCACCCACGTCGTGGAACTAGAAAATAATCTTTTTGGCCTTGGGAAAAGTAAGGGTCAAGCAAATGATCATTGTATGCAGGGTTATGATAAAAAACAATGGTCAAATTCTGTAAAACGAGAAGGCCATTCATAGAGTCTAGTTTGAGCATCCATTGCAAGGTGTAGAAGACATTGGTAAATTAGTCCATGATTCTGAATGGAAGCCAATTGGTATTTCTTACCTCTTCAATAATCATGAAATAGATTATAGTGAACATGGTCTTGATCTTGAGAGAG
>ML785016.1:412018-455534 GCA_009831015.1 Picea engelmannii
AAATGCAACAGAATACAAAAAGAAAATGCACTGAAATGTACAAGTTTAAGCACATTTTGGGCCCTGAAATGTACATTTTCTTTCAACCCATATCTAGTTTCACTACTAAAAATGCAAATATTAAATTTAAAGCTGAAACGTCTGAAACGTCTCACTTTCCACCTTTGAAGCATCTCTCTTGCCACATCTGAAACGTCTCACTTACCACGTTTGCAATGTCTCACTTGCCACGTTTGAAACGTCGGTCTTGCCACGGTTGCAATGTCTCTCTTGCCACGTTTGAAATGTCCGTCTTGCCACGTTTGCAATGTCTCTCTTGCCACGTTTGAAACGTCGGTCTTTCCACATTTGAAACGTCGGTCTTGCCACGTTTGCAACGTCTCTCTTGCCACGTTTGAAACGTCAGTCTTGCCACGTTTGAAACGTCTCTCTTGCCACGTTTGCAACGTCTCTTTTGCCACGTTTGAAATGTCGGTCTTGCCACGTTTGAAACGTCGGTCTTTCCACGTTTGCAATGTCTCTCTTGCCACGTTTGAAACGTCGGTCTTGCCACGTTTGAAACATCGGTCTTGCCACGTTTGCAATGAATCTCTTGCCACGTTTGAAACGTCGGTCTTTCCACCTTTGCAACGTCTCTCTTGCCACGTTTGAAACGTCGCAATACAGACGAAAACTAGGTCGTCGGAAAAACGACGTCATGTGAAACGACGTTTGAAGGGGTCCGAGGTTTGTCGGTTTTCCGACAATAGAAACTGGCAATTGCGTCGAACGCGCCGTCGCAATTTGACCCAAATGCAGTAGTGACTTATCCAAAACTAGTCATGTGAGACTAAATAAACGTTTGATGAAAATTCTAGTCTCTTGTTGTTAACGTTAAGGAAGGTTTGCTAGTATGTGATCATATAAACTAGGTCTATTACAGATTTACAAATCATATTTGGATGATGAAATTGATGATTACTTTTGGTTGAGGTACATGTTGGGTACATGGTTGAGACAAGTAGTTGATGAGTTGACACATACATGAGGTGTATAGTTGATGATGTTGGTACATATTGATGAGTCATAGTTGATGAGTAATTGACACATGATTGATACATACTTGGTACATGGTTGGATTCACTTGTTTATGGTACAGGTTGATTACAGGTTGTTTGGTACAAGTTGGTGCATAGTTGATGGTACAGGTTGATTATAGGTTGAGGTACAGGTTGATGCATGGTTTAGGTTTATTGGTACATGTTTACAATGGTATATCTCACAGTGATAGTGTGACAATGGTTCCATAATTCTACTTCTACTTCAGGGTTGTTGAACGGGGAAAGGACAGGTGGTTTTAGCCACCTTTTAGTTGTAGCTAGAGAACATAGGGGGTTGTAGCCTCCTTCTGGTTGTAGCCAGAGAATTAGGGAATTGGAGCTTCCCTCAGGTTATAGCCTAAGAAACTAGGGGGTTGGAGCCTGTTATCCACAATTTTGGTTGTTGTGATGATGTCATGGTGATGTTATGATGATAGAAAATCAAACTCCTGATTAAAGAACTCCTTCCTGAAAAGGGTTTCTCTTATCTATTTCCAGAAATCATGTTTTGAAGATAGTTCGCAGGCTGCATATATACTCTCCTGCGAGAATGATACATTCCCGCATGCTGCATTCAACTAGGGTGAGAACTTCTCGCACTGTAATCATTGATAGGGTGTGAACATATTTTTACAAAGGAAAAAGATAAGATTATCGGGCCTTCTAGAAGGGAATCTTCTAGAAGGGTGAGTTGGTATTCGAATGGTTGTTCAGAAGCTGGCATTCCAGATTTATTGGGATCATTCTTATCCTAACAACTAACCTATTCTCTCTTATAAATTGATGAGAATACTCATGGAAAGGGTTAACAAGAAGTTGGCAAGCTTGAGAGATCTATTGGAGAATTGGTGCATGATTGTATGGAGAATTGATGCTGCAGCAGACAGAGACAACAACAAGGTCATCATAAGTAGTTGATTTTCTTCATGCATGAGAAAGTGTGTGTGTCAGAACCAGAAGCCATTGAAAGGAGATCTACGACATCAAGGCTCAGGTTGTATATTTCTCTTTCAGTTAATTCAATACATGAATATGTCCCTTTCCCATAATGATGATGTCATCTTATTACATGATTCCTTGATCACATGTACAGACTAGGTATTGAATATATTAATTTGCTTGTACTTCGATTGGTTGGTACTGTTGTGATTGGATTGCACAAGAGCATCGAAGCGGAGCGAGGAACAACAGAGATTTAAGGAGAGCGTTCACAAGGTATGTCCACTATCCATTTCTCTTAGTCCATTCAATAGTCTAGATCTAGGGAAAGAGTAGTATTATGTCTTGCTTTGTTCTAGATCCAGGTGGATCTAGGGAGACTGGTCTGTGTCCGCACTCACAAATTTATCCTAAAACAGAGCCTCATTTCAATTGCAGCTGGAAAAGAAAGGAAGTCAGTGCTTCCAATGAATGTAATTCTTGAAGACATATAAGAAAAAGCATTGTGTGGTTTTCTCCCGCTTTTGGTTTCCATGTAACATACTGGTGTACCGTGTATGTGTATGATTGTTCATTTGTTAATTTCCCATTATTGGATGATAGTTATACATTGATATAACACTTGGATTATTTGGTTACAAATGATTATCATTTCTCTATTACTAATTCAAGCCCCCCCTCTTAGTAATCCAACAATTGGTATCAGAGCAGGTTCCTTCAAAAATCAGTTTAACCACTGAAAGGTAGATCATGGAGAGCAACAACTTGTATAAAAATGGAATACCAAATTTTGATGGACAAAAGTATTCTTTTTGGATCATAAGGATGAAGACATATATACAGGCACATGGATTTGAAATTTGGCAATCAATTGTAGATGAACACACAACACTAGCAGTTCCACCAACAAATGACAAAGTAGTGAAACTCGCTTAGAATAATTCCAAAGCCACAAATGAACTTTTGAATGGTTTCAGTGAAATGGTAGTCACCAAAGTTTCACATTGTAAATCTTCGAAAGAGAATTGGGAAAAGCTTCAAAATATTTATGAAGGAGATTCAAAATTCAAAGAAGCAAATCTTAAAACTTACAGAGTTCAGTTCGAACAACTAAAGATGAAGGAAGATGATAATATTGTAGCCTACTTCTTATGAGTCGATGAAACAATGAATGCAATCATAGGATTGGGACAAGAATTTGAAGAATCTATAATTGTTCAAAAGGTACTAAGATCTCTTCCTATGAGCTTTGACCCTAAGATATCAACACTAGAAGAAAGATCAGATCTAAACTCAATAAGCATGGAAAAACTACATGAAATCTTCACAGCATATGAAATGAGAACTGAACAAGAAAATCTAGATGTAAAAGAAGCAGCCTTCAAAGCATCCAAAATATCAAAGAAAAAGGAAAAGCAACAAGAAGAACATAACAACAATAGTGATGTATGAGAATATGATGAAGAAGTGGCCAACTTAGTCAAAAGACTAAACAAAGGAACCGAAGGTAGGTATAGAGGTACGCTTCCTTTAATTTTTTTTAATTGTGATGGTGTTACACATCAAAATTACTCACTTCAATAGTGTCGCAAGTGTTGTCATTACAAGTGTTGTAAGTGTCGCATTTTGTCCGTAAGTGTCGCATATTGACCACAAGTGTCGCAAACATCATACTACCATATTTCCTATGTTGTTCCTCTAACGACATCGTAAAGACACTTAAGACACCTCAAAGACTAGTCTTGAAGAAGAGAAATCAATTGACAAGCAGTACAATCCTTTTGCCACTGAAAAAACCACTAAAAATTCAATTTTTGGAAGGGAGCGCTCCCCTATGCTATGTTAGGGAGCGTTGGCGCTCTGTACCCTCTTCCAGGGGAGCATTCCAATGCTCTGTGTCGCTTTTGAGGGAGTGCTAGCCTTTTTGGGGGGCGAATTTTGGTTCGTTGGAGGAAATCAGGGAAGAATCCCCTCAATCTCTAAGGTTGGTTGGATTCAAATATGAGTTCAAAGCATGATCTTAAAGGATATCCACAAATGAAGGAGAGGAATCCTCAACTTATCCCAAAGATCTCTCAAGTGGTTGGGCCTCTCCAAGATTATATAAGGAGGCCTTCTCATAGTGAAAGGTACATAAAACATTGGAAGTATGAAACCTATGATCTCATAGGCAACAAACAGTACATACATGGATATATGGAGATTGAGTATTAGACCAAACTTATGATCCCATAAGTGAGATGTTATCAAAGAATAATCAGTGTAGATTACTTGAGAAAATGGGTTGGACAAGGAGAAATTGAATAAGTTGTTGCACTTTCATCAAAGGATTGTAAGCACCGTTTATTTGTTCTCATTAATAATCAATGCTTGGCTTGTTTCTTTCAAATTTATGTTTGTTCCGCATGAATTTGTCTTCAATAGATAGATCTATATTTGAGCTGATCTCAATAGAATAGGAAGTTCTTTGTATCATTTTTTGTTTTATAGGACCTATCGAGGAGCTCAGGATTAGAGCTCAGCTTGGATCTTGCGAGGACAAATGTCGTTAACAAGGTACATATCCCTCTTCTTCCTTTTCTTATATTATCTTAATTATATCTAAAAAGGATGTCAGCGTCCATGTTAATCATTTTTCTATCTTGGCCTTAGGAGTCTAGAGACCAAGAGGGAATTTACTTGTCCGCAGGAGGACTCACCTATAACATAAATTGATGACTCCATTGGGGAGGGATCTTTGAATTTTTTCCTTCCTAGATCTTGATTTCCTTTTCTCATTTTGATCTTATTCATACTGTGTCCTTGATTCTTCAATTTGTTGATTGACCCTTCATTTCATCCCATACACTTTGGAATTCTGAACTTGCTTGAATTTTTGGATTTTTGGGTATTTTTCTGAACTTTTTGAAGCCTAGCGCTTCCCTTCCCTTGATATTAGAGCACTAGTGCTCCCTTCCAATCCCTCACAGAGTGTTGAAACACTCTAGTGCCCCTTACACTAGAGTTTTTCCCTCTTTCTGTTTAATATCTTGCATAAGTTTGGTCTCTGAATCCATTTTTTCTTGTTTGCATTTTCTTAGGGTTCTCATCACCTCAGTGTATCCTTGTTTGGGTATCCAACACTTTTATCTCTGATAATTCATGATTCTTTGATTGGGTTTGTGACATCTTTTTCTTCCTTACTTTGAATAACTCTTTGTCTTTGACAATTTAGAGTCAATTTGTCATTTTCTTCTCATTTATCTGACTGAGTGAAAACTTTTTGTAAGGATATTCAAAGATATTTTGCACCATTCCATTTTTTATTTGAAGTGTTTCTCCCAAGAAATTCCTAGTTTTTCATCATCCAATGACCTTCTCCCACCTTCACTAGAAAATTCCCCAAATTTCAAGCATTTTGGCTAAGTTCTTTGTGCATTTTTGGGTATTTTTTTTAGTTTCTGGGAGCATCAACGCCCCCCTGTAGGCCATATAAGAGATCTTTTATATCATAATATCTTCCCTACAGTGATTTAGGGAGCTTTTTAGCGCTCTGTACCCTTGATACAGGGAGTGCTAGTCTCTGTTTTGGAGGTTTTTTGCCCTTTTCTGCTCAGATTTTTTCAGCCTGTTTTGTGGAAGTCTTTACCCAGTATTTGTGGATGGTTTGTGAAGTTCTTTAGATTTTTTTTTTATGCTTTTAACTCTATTGTGTATTTATTATAGCTTCAAGCCTCTTTTAGAAATGTAAAATTGCCTTTTCTAGCTACGTTTTTGCAGAGACAGTTTTGAGTGTTTTCTCTTTCTCCCTATAGTTTCTTAGATTCTTCTCTACATTTCATTGTACTCCTTGGATGCTTGTTAGTTTTAAAATATTTGAATGAGATATTGTTAGAACAAGATTTTACTTGTTTTCTTTCAATTCTCATTGTTTTGAATTCATTCTTTCTTTTGGGTCCTGAAACTAGCTTGCATTTGAAGTAGCAGAATTGCATGTTTTTTGAAATTTTGGGACATTATGCATCTAGAATGATGAATGTTTTATCCTTCTCATAGCATAGATTTCATCGAAATAAAAAGACTGCATATTCATCTCTTTGCATAACTTTCGAGTCCATCAAAACACCATATTTTCCATGCCACTTTCCTTTAGAGTAACAATAGCCTTAAAAATCAAGCGCTAAACTAAAATTGATTAGACATTTTTACATTTTCTGGTAGAAAACCTACATTAGATTAGTTGTAGGGCTTTGGAATAGGTGTGAAAGATAAATTTCCAAATTTGCAAACAAACATAGGATCTTATGTTAGGGAGCGGTGAAATCTAATTGCTACATTTTGTCTTGGGAAGCCCTTCTCACACAAGGGTCAATCACGAGGTCTCATTAAGACTCACAGAGTTACTCACCCTGCTTTATTGGTCTTGGTATAGAGATTGTGCATATTACGGGGGTCTCTTGAAGGTATACCCACAATGATGAGTGTAATCCTTTCAATTTGATTTTGGGCTAGTTATCTTGCCCTTGTGTGTGGATCAGACTGTCGACTGTTTCCCCAGGAATCACTATTGTAGTTGGAAACCTTAGTGGCCTATCTCTTTAGGGTATTTAAACAAGGTGACTGTGGAGGGGAAAGTCTTCACAGTACCTAGAATGGACATTGGCTAGACTCACTTGGGCTTCTTGGAGGGTATACCCACGATTATGTGTGGGAAATTGCACCAGGGTGTAAGTCCATTAAGAAGGTCATCAACATAACTTTTCCACCCACTCTATCTCATCCCCTTCTTACTTTTTTCCCACGACATTGGATTTCATCACCAACTAGTGTGCTCATTGTGAGAAGGTTTTGTTTGCTTTCTTTCTTACTAGATTTTCACTGTGCATTGTTTGTTCTACCTGGAAAAATTTAGGTTGGATCTTTATTTTAATGGCGTCAGTTCCGAAAACTACCAATGGAGAAACTCCTACCCCGAGAGAACCCTTTGTTTTTCCTTTTTATGGAAATGTTTGTCCTCCTTACATCGCTACTTTGAGCCTTCTTGGTCTCACAATTGGGTTATCGGTATGGTTGTTTTCCACTCCGGTGATCTCAAATGAAGGTGGTTTAGATGCAAGCACACCACCCACACATCAACCTCATGTCAACATTTCTCCTTCTTTGTTCATCAGGTCTCCTTCCATTTCTTCTTCTTCGCTTAGTGAAATTTCTCAAGCGAGTAACCAGATTGATAAGAAGAAGAAGAAGAACCAGAAAGGGACCAAGCCTCCAACTACATCAAATGTTAGATCCAAGTAACCAGCTACTGTTAATAGTACTGGGAGTGTTGATGAGGTCAACAAGATTCAAATGAAGAATCTGAAACCCAAATTCTCTTGCAGTCTTTGTAAGGGTGACCATTTTCTAAGGAATTGCCATGGTATTCCAAAGGTCTTAGAAATTTGGTCCTCCACGTCATCGTCCCGTGCTGGTCATGATGGTGATGCCCCATCAACTAGTGACGTTAAGGTTGGTAAGAAGAGGACAACTGTCAAATTCCCTTGCATGTTATGCAAAGGTGATCATTATTCTCACCTTTGTCCTCGTATGGATGAGACTTCTTCTCTTTTGGAAAAGATTCAACTTCCATTTGTTTATCGTAATATTTCTCCCAACCCATCGTTAGTTGATGGACTAGTCAATCCAGTTCCATTCTCGGTCAATCCAGTTGATCAGGTGGTCAATCTAGTTTCATCATCAATTGCATGACTCACCAAAGTAGGTGATCCAGTTTTGTCATCGATCAACCCCACTTTTCATCTAGAAAGTGAAACCCAAGTTTCTAATCCAATCCCGTGATTGGTTAGTCCCACCCTTCATCCAAAGAGTGCCAAAGTGGTTACTTCGATTACTTCATTGTTCAATCCCACTCCTCCTCTAACGAGTGATAAAGTGACTGATCCAATTCCTTCATCGGTCAGTCCCACCCTTCATCCAAAGAGTGCCAAAGTGGTTGCTCTGATTACATCATTGGTCAATCCCACTCCTCCTCCGACGAGTGCCAAAGTGGTTTCTCTGATTACATCATCGGTTAATCCCACTCTTCCTTTTATGAGTGCCAAAGTGGTTTCTCCGGTTAGATCATCGATCAATCCCACTCTTCCTCTAAAGAGTTCCAAGGTGGTCCATCCGATCTCATCATCGATTGATTGATTCTGCCCATGTTTTTCTCGTTGATTCAAGATCTCCCATGCCAGAGGGCATTCCTCCTTCTCCCGTGAAAACCCTTCCAAGTAATGAGGCCATACTTTTTGATTGGGGTGTTCTAACTGGACCTTGTCTTCCCTCTCACATGGCTTTCAAGATTATAGTAAACGTTTATGGTTGGGATGTTCCTCATACATTGATAGATGAAGGTTCGTCCATTAGTATTTTTTCCTCTATTTCTTGGCAAGATTTGAGTTATCCTAATCTTGTGCCGGTTACCCAGAATCTATTCTCTTTTAACAGAAGAAACAGTCACTCTTTAGGGATCCTTCCTCAGTTTTTGGTAAATTTGGGAGGAAAAACAGTCTTTATTGATGTTATGGTAGTCCAGGACCCCTTGGATTTTGATTTACTCCTTGGGTAAGATTATGTCTATGCCATGAAAGAGATTGTGTCCACTATTTTTCATGTGATATCTTTCCCGCACGATGGAAGAATGGTGACTATTGATCATCTTTCATTTGTTGGACCTGACTTGATCATCACCCCAATGAACTTCCTAAACGGTTCTTATCAGTAGTCAGTATCATCCCCACCACAGGTCAATTATGTGGCATTGTCTCCCATGTATTTAGCTATCGATGAAGATGACTTGGATATGGTAGTTGACATGGTGATATATTCGGTAGTGATTTTGGAACCTTATCTCCTTACCCCTATCAAAAAACTTGACATATGTTCCTTCCTGAGCATTGTTCTTCCATCCAATGAAGATCTCTTGGAATCCATGACCGAGTTTTTTCCCTTGACATGGTGTCCTTCTAGAGCGTTATCCTCTTGGAAGCCTTGATCAACAAGAGGCCACAAGCATAGTTTTCCTCTCTGTAACAAGCTCATTAAAAAATTAAACAGATGTTATGAGCATAGTTTCTGCTCTCTGTAGTAAGTTCGTTAAAAAATGAAACAAAGGAAATGAGCATATTTTTTCCTCTCTGTAGCAAGCTCGTTAAAAAATGAAACAGAGGTCATGAGCAAAGTTTTTCCTCTCTATAGCAAGCTTGTTAAAAAATGAAACAAAAATACGGGGATTGAACCCAAAGCCTTGAGCATAGTTCTTTTCCTATGTCAAGCTCATTAAAAAATGAAACAATCACCTCTCATGTCAGGTCGAGTCTTTCGCCAGATCTCATAGATGTCGAGTCGAGTCTTTCATTAGGTCTCCTATTTGAACCTTCATTTCATCCACCTATATCCTTTTTCTCCATATAGTACAGAAATTGGTGACAACCTCAAAGTCGATGAATGAATTGAAGCTTGGGGGGGCAGGTCTCCAGCCTTTGATGATCATTTTGGAGTTATGCCACTAGATTTCAAGCTGGGGGCAAAGTATCGATCTTAGTCTTTGTTCTTTCTCATGCTCGTAAAATACATGAGAATGTAACCGAGTATAATTTTATCACTTTTTCAGACTCGTAAAGGTTATACAAAAAAGGAACCCCCTGGAGTCTTCTTTAAACTCTTTTCAGACTCTCTAAACGCGAAAATATTGTTGGGTGATATTTCTTCCTTTCCCACTCGTTAAAATTTTTGAAAGGGCATATTTCGAATGATAATTTATCTTTGTTTGGGACTCATGAGACTAACATTATGAAAAAGGACAACATTGGAGTCATCTTTAAGTTGTTTTCAGACTCTCTAAATATGAAAAACCATCGATTTTACCTTCTCTGGACTCGTTAAATAATCATACATTGAAGGGCCCATACGGGACTGAACCCTTACTTCTTCCAGTTCTCTAAACAAAGGAAGAGGGAATTACCGAAGGTGATTCATATCTAGCATGAGTTACCCTCCTCGATCTCGTTAAATTAAAAAGATGTACTCGTCTATCTGGATGGGGGAAAAATTGATTGAAGCAAGCCAAGCAGTTTTTCAGAAAACTACCAGTAACTCTTACAGTCACCCTTGAACACGACACTTTGTCTTTGCACACATTTTAATCTACTAAACCTTTGCATTGAGCCAATCCTCTGAGTTTCTTTTACTCCTTTGGGTCACCTGACGAAAGTCACAGCATCCACTGCATCATCAAGTTTTGGTGCATGTCAAGTTTTTGTTGTTGTGCCTTAGTGTTCAAGGGAAGTATCTGCCTAGAGAATTCATCCATAAAAAATATCTTGTTTCAATACCCGTGTTAGTCCATGTTCATTTGATCTACCAATTACATATATGTGTCTGTTTCATGTCGTTGATGGGGGATACATCAAGGCCCTCCTTCGATGAGTCTATTCCTATTGACTTCAGCACATTATCCAGGAACTAGATGTAGAAACTAGTTAGTACCTTGGGACCTGCATCTCTTAATGGTAGGCCTCCTCATGTTGGAAAGTCGGTTTACATTATTGATCCCTAATCGGGTGATTCCATGGATTTTCGACTTCAACACATTCATTCACATTCGTCGGAATGTACTAGAGTACCTTGGGAATCATTGACATCAATGGTGATCTCCCTCACACTTGTTAATGGTTTACCTCATTGACCGGTAATCAAGTGGTTTCTACCATGTTCGACATCAAGACATCTATTCACATGGTCATATTCATACTAAATAGGGATCAGTAAGAAGACCCTGGGTTGAGTTATCACTCTTAAATATAATTTTCCCAGGTTGTGAAGGTGTTTTTTTTAACTATGACACATATACTGTAACATAGATCCACTTTGTATTGGTCGTGGCTATGTCTTGCTGTCTCGTAGATCCACTATGTATTCTTCATGGCTATGATCAGTTCAGGTCATAGGAGTATAGATCCACATTGTATCTTTAGTGACTATACCTTTTATCAATATAATTATGGATCCGCGGTGTATTTTATGGCGGACATACCTAAAAAGTCTTTATCACTCAAGCATAGGTATGCCTGCCTTGGGTTTGAAACATGTCATATTATTTGTTTGATGGTTGTGTGCAGATTTTACTAGGTTTTTCACATCCATACCCTCGCTCGAAAATGTCTATAAAGTACTTCAGTCATCACCATCTTCTAACTTCACACTTTGGGGGGAAATCTATTACACATCAAAATTACTCACTTCAATAGTGTTGCATGTGTCGTCATTACAAGTTTTGTAAGTGTCGAATAGTGTCCACAAGTGTCACATCTTGACCACAAGTTTTACAAGTGTCACAAACATCATACTACCATATTTCCTATGTCATTCCTATAACGACATCGTAAAGACACTTAAGACACCTCAAAGACTAGTCTTGAAGAAGAGAAATCAATTAACAAGGGGTACAAGCCTTTTGCCACTAAAAAAACCACTAAAACTTCAATTTTTGGAAGGGATAACTCCCCTATGCTCTGCCAGGGAGTGTTGGCTCTTTGTACCCTCTTCCATGGGAGCATTCCAACACTCTGTGTCCTTCTTGAGGGATCACTGGCCTTTTTTTGGGGTGAATTTTGGTTTGTTGGAGGAAATCAGGGAAGAATCCCCTCAATCTATGAGGTTGGTTGGATTCGAATATGATTTCAAGGCATGATCTTAGGGGAGATCCACAATTAAAGTAGAGGAATCCTCAACTTATCCCAAATATCTCTCAAGTGGTTGGGCCTCTCAAAGATTATATAAAGAGGCCCTCTCATGGTGAAAGGTATAGAAAATATTGGAAGTATGAAACATATGATCTCATAGGCAACATACAATACATACATGGATATATGGAGATTGATAATTACACCAAACTTATGATCCCATAAGTGATATGTTATCAAAGCATAATCAATGTAGATTACTTGAGCAAAGGGGTTGGGCAAGGAGAACTGGAAGAAGTTGTTGCACCTTCATCAAAGGATTGTAAGATCCTTTTATTTGTTCTCATTAATAATCAATGCTTGGCCTGTTTCTTTCAAATTTATGTTTGTTCCACATGAATTTGTCTTCAGTAGATAGATCTATATTTGAGCTAATCTCAATAGAATAGGAATTTCTTTGTATCTTTGTTTGTTTTACAGGACCTATCAAGGAGATCGGGATTGGAGCTCAGTTTAGATCTTGTGAGGAAACATGCTGTTAAAAAGGTACATATAGCTCTTATTCCTTTTTTTATATTAGCTTAATTATATCTAAAAAGGATGTTAGTGTCCATGTTAAGCACTTTTCTGTCTTGGCCTTAGGAGTCTAGAGACCAGGAGGGAATCTTCTTGTCTGCATGAGGATTCACCTGTAACAATGGTACTGGTCATTTTGATAACAAATGTCCTCATAAGAAAAAGAGAAATGATGAAGGTTACTCAAAAGGAAAAATAACATATAAAGGAAAAATAACTACAAAGAAAGTTTTTAAGAAAATCTTATGCACCAAAGAAGACATCTGATCATCAGATGAAGATGAAGTCAATGACAGTGAGACGGGAAGAGTTTTATTCATGGTAGTAGAAGAATATGATAAAGAAGACACTGAAGAAGAATATGAAGAAGCCAAAGAAGAATATGAAGAAGTCGAAGAAGAAATTGAAGAGGCAGAAGTTGACTACCGAGAAGAATTGATGTGTGCCATAGAAGTTATCAGAAGAGAAAAGAAGAAAAAGAAGAAACTACAAGCGAAACTAGACAAGAAAGAAGATACTCAAGAGCTAGAACAAATGATCACAAATTTGAAGGTTCAAATAGAAGAAGATAAAATAATCGAAGAAGCACTCAAAGAAAAACTAGAAGAAAAGGACGGGAACATTGGAAATTTGGAAGCAGAGATTGTCACATTAAGAAATGATATTCAAAAGAAAAATATGCAGAATAGCTCAAGAGTTTTGGATGACATTATCAGTAGTCAAAAATTGCATCTTGACAAGTTCGGACTTGGATACAATTAGACAGAAAATGGATCAATCTCCAAAAGAACAAAGAAAGAAACATATCCAAAAAGATATGCAGAAACAATCAAAGCGGATATGAAGATATACAAGGAAGATTACAGGGACACTCCTCCACTGAGAAGATTCAGATTTCATAATCAACAACAAACAAATAGGCCTCAAGAAGAAGACTGATTTCTTAAGAGCACCTCCTTTCATAAGATCTTCAACTCCCAGGTATCAAACTATATTTTTTGGTTTATGTTATGCATGTAATAATTTTGGACATAAATTTGTGAATTGCAGAGCTAACAACAAGAACATAAACCAATTTTAAAGGCATACACAAAAGGGTTATCCAAGAAGGCCTAGTGAAACACAGAGAGAAGTTACAACAACTTTGAATCTTTGAGCACTGAAGTGGAATTTTACAAATGTAACAACATTGGACACATGGCCAACGATTTCTAAATGACAGTCCCCCTTAGAGAACCGCAAAATAATAACAACAGTCACAGAGAGGAACCTTAGAAAATGACATGGAAAAGAAAGAAGAATCAATATAGAAATGAACACTCACTCTACAAGATAAATAGAAGAAACGTGGTTGGTATGTTGATAGTGGCTATTAAAAACACATGATAGGTGATAAAGACAGGTTTCTTACATTAATAAAGGAAAGAGATGGATCAATATCCTTCGAAAATGATGACTCAACTAAAATCATTGGAAAATGCAGAGTTAGAATTGGGAACAAGAATACAAAGGCAGAAAATGTTCTACTAGTAGAAGATATGAAACATAATATTCTAAGTGTGAGTCAAATGTGTGACCAAAGTCATAAAGTTACTTTCGATTCACAAAAGTGCGAGATACGAAAAGAAGGTTCAGGAAAAGTGTTAAGTGAAATTGGAAATGAAAAGTGTTGTCTAGGAAAAGAAGATGAAAGTTGGCAATGGAACAAAAGAATGGGTCACACACATTTTGATAACCTTGTCAAAGTCAACAAAATATAATCAGTCAGAGAAATGCCCCAGATCAAAAAACCAACCGACACTTTATGCAAGAATTGTCAACAAGGAAAGCAAACAAAGATCAGGTTCAAATCAAAAGAGTATTCAATGACAAGGCCACTAGAAATTCTGCACACTTATCTAGTTGGACCAACTACAACAAAGGGTTTAAAAGGTGAGAAATACTTTATGTTATTAGTTGATGATTATACAAGAATGACTGCAGTTTTCTTTCTCAAGAATATGCCAGAGGCTTTTGAAAGAATTAAGATCTGCAAGGAAATGTTTGAAAATGAAATGGATTAAAAAATCAAATGCTTGAGATCTGATAATGGAGGAGAGTTCACTTCAAAGGAATTTATGGACTACTGCAATATTCATGGAATAAAAAGGAAATTTTTTGTTGCTAGGACACCTCAAAAGAATGGAGTTGTTGAAAGAAAGAACATGACAATACAGGAAATGGCTCAAACAATGCTAATGGATTCCAAATTGAAAGATATGCTTTGGACATAGGCAGTGTATACAACAGTTCACACTCAAAACAGAGTAATTCTAAAAAAAAACACTAACAAAACTCCCTACGAGATATGGAAAGGAAGACCATCAAATGTGAAGAACTTTAGAGTTTCTGGAAGCAAATGCTACATCAAAAGAGAAGCTGGCAGAATGGGAAAGTTTGAATCTTGTGTGGACAAAGGAGTACGTGTTGGTTACTCAAGTACAAGGAAAGCATATAAGTGTTACAATATGAGATTAAACAAAGTTGTGGAAAGAATCAACGTAACAATTGATGAAACATGTAGACCATAATCGAAGGACGAAGAAAATGAATCAATGGAACAACCTTTCAAAGAAGAAGTAGAAGATGAAAAATAAATAGAAGAGGAAGATGAAGAGAATCCGACAGAAACAAAAGAGCAAGTTCAAAAAGTGTCTCCAAAAACACCTATCAGATGAGTACAGAAGAATCATCCTTCAAATCAAATTATTGGAAACAAAGATGAAAGAGTTGAGACTAGAAGAATAATCTGTTCACCATAACAAGCACACCTAGCACTCTTATCTACAATTGAACCAAACGGTTTTGAAGAATCCAACAAGGATGAATTTTGGAATAAGGCCATGGATGACAAATTGGATCAAATAGAGAAAAATGACACTTGAGAATTGGTTCCAAGACCAAAGAATAAGAATGTGATCGACACAAAATGGGTTTTCAAGAATAAATTGAATGAAGATGGACAAGTTACAAGGAACAAATCTAGATTGGTATGTAAAGGATATGCATAGATTGAAGGAATCAACTTTGAAGAGACATTTCCCCCAGTTTCTATAATGGAAGAAATTTGTTTGCTTTTAGCTTATGCATCCTCTAAAAATATTAAAGTGTATCATATGGACGTAAAATCATCTTTTCTCAATGGGGAACTTGAAGAAGAAGTCTACATTGAACAACCAAAAGGATTTCAGTTGTCAAAGAATGCAGATTATGTGTGTAAACTAAAGAAGGCCTTGTATGGTCTAAAATAGGCTCTTAGAGCATGGTACTCTAGACTGGATAAGTATCTACAATAGGCATGGTTCACAAAAGAAAGTACATACAACAACCTCTACATCAAGGTAAGTCGAGGTAATATTTTATTCATTAAAGTTTATGTTGATGATATTATTTTTGGTAGTGCTGATGACAAGTTAAGCCATAAATTTGCAGAGGATATGCAGAATGAATTTGAAATGTTGTTACTTGGATAACTATCCCTCTTTATGGGACTTCAAATACGTCAAATCAACCAAGGAATTTTTATTTCTCAAACCAAGTATATCAGAGAAATGCTAAAGAGGTTTGAAATGGAAGATTGCAAACCAGTTATCACTCCCATGCAACTAGTTGCAAGTTGAGAAAAGATGATGATTCAAAGTCTACAGATAAGAGGAAATACAGGTCAATGATTGACAACCTACTATATGTGACAACATCCAAACCAGATGTAATGCAGATAGTTGGACAAGTGGCACGATTTCAAGTAGCACCAAAGGAATCAGATGTATTAGTAGTGAAGTGGATTTTCAGATATCTCAAAGGAACATAAGAGTTTGGATTATGGTATCCAAAAGGAAAGGAACTATCACTTATTTCCTACACAGATGCAGATTGGGCAGGTTGTATTGATGATCGATGAAGCAGCAGTGGAGAAACGTTCTACTTGGGTGAGTGTTTAATATCATGGATAAGAAAGAAACAATCATCGGTATCTTTATCTACAGCCCAGGAAGAGTATATTTCAACAACATCATGTTGTACACAGGTTCTTTGGATGAAACATACTTTGACAGATATACAGGATGAGAATGATAAGCCCATTCCAGTCTATTATGATAATACAAGCTCCATCAATATCTCAAAGAACTGGGTGATGCACACCAAGATGAAGCATATTCCAATCAAGTATCACTTTCTATGGGAGTAGGTTGCAGAAAAGAACATCATAGTTGAGTATGTGGGCAAAAAAAAACAAGTGGCAGACATATTTACAAAACCACTTCCACGGGAAGCCTTTGAGTATCTTCTCTAGAGACTAGGAGTTATTTCTACTCCAAAATGAATGATTTTGAATGCTTTTCTTATATGTTTTATATGTATAAGAGGAAGAACCAAAACTAGGACAATTCATCCAGGGGGATTAGCCCCGGATTGAAAGATACCTTTGTCATTGATGAAAAAGGGGGAGAGATTCATCAGGTGCAGTGGACAGAGGCATGGTTCCATGGGGAGAAATGGTCACAGAGATGTAGAGGACAGAGGCATGTTTCCAAGGGGAGAATGAGTGATATCACTTTAGTATTGCATGACATAATTTTAGTTTTGCATCACAGTGTTTCCATGAATTCCAAAAGGGGAGATTGTTGATTAAGGTTGGTTGTCATTTATGTCAACCCTTGAAGAAATCCTAATAGCACAAAGGTTTGGGTAATGGAACCAAGTTTGTTTGATGTAAATATGACTCATTATTGTATTTTCATGGTTGATAATAAGTATAAATGGATGAACTCCAAGGTGGTCCCATTATGGTGAAATCCCTCACGAGAAGACGCTTTGAGGATTGAGTTATCCTATAAGTATGGTTAGAGAAAACATTTTTATTTGTGGAATAATTATATGAAGGTTAGTGAATTTGTCAGTGAAAATATCCTAGATGGATAGTGCTTTTCATTCCATTTTCGGTGGTATGTGGAACGTCACATAACTCCTCACGGTTAGAGAGTTATGACCATGAGAAGTTGGAGAACCCACGTTTGGGTAATGGAACCAAGTTTGTTTGATGAATAATGGTATGAGTTTTGATATATTTTAAGGTAATATTATTCTATATGGATAGTACATGTCATTCCATTTCTGGTGGTATGTGGAACGTCACATAACTCCTCACGGTTTGAGAGTTATGGTCTTACGAAGTTGGAGGACCCTCATATGTCATCTAGAAGCCCAAAAAGGTCAAAGTAGTCAAAATGGTTTAAGAGATTTTATAAGGTAAATAATAAAGTGAATTGATATAATTCTACAAGGTCACTCTCTAGAATAAGATAGAATTCAACAAGGTATGCCATTTTTTCTATAACTCATTTTTTGAGAGGTTCCAAGTAGATACACCTAGAGGAATTGCATAAAAAATAGTGAATAAAATAGTGTTTCATTTTCATATATTTATTCATTATAGGTACATAGTTATGATTATTTCAAGTTAGGGTTGTTGAGTAATCCAAAACTAGTCATGTGAAACTAAAGAAAAGTTTGATGAAAATGCTAGTCACTTGTTGTTAAAGTTAAGGAAGGTTTGCAGGTATGTGATCATATAAACCAGGTCTATTACCAAGTTACAAATCATATTTGGATGATGAAATTGATGAAGGATTTTGGTTGAGGTACATGTTGGGTACATGGTTGAGACAAGTAGTTGATGAGTTGGAACATACATGATGTGTATAGTTGATGATGTTGGTACATATTGATGATTCATAGTTGATGAGTAGTTGACACATGATTGGTACATACTTGGTACATGGTTGTATGCACTTTTTTATGGTACAAGTTGATTACAGGTAGTTTGGTACAGATTGGTGCATGGTTGATGGTACAGGTTGAGGTATAGGTTGATGCATGGTTTAGGTTTACAACAATATATCTCATAGTGATAGTGTGACAGTGGTTCCATCATTCTAATTCTACTTCAGTGAGGTTGGATGAGGCAAGGACATGTGGTTATAGCCGGAGAACATAGGGGGTTTTAGCCTCCTTCTGGTTGTAGCCAAAGAATTGGGGAGTTGGAGCTTCCCTCGGGTTGTAGCCTGAGAAACTAGGGTTTTGGAGCCTCCTTTTAGTTCCAGCTGGAAAACAAAGGAAGTTGGTGATTCCATTGAATGTAATTCTTCAAGACATATAAGAAAAATAATTCTATGGTTTTCTCCCTCTTTGGGGTTCCACGTAAAATAATGGTGTAATGTGTATGTGTATGATTGTTCATTTGTTCATTTTTCATTATTGGATGATAATTCTACATTGATATAACACTTGGATTATTTATTTAAAAATGATTATCATTTATTTATTACTGATTCACCCCCACCTCTCAGTAATCCAACAGATAGCAGTGGTTATGCATGGAGAAACGAGAACCAAAGAAGAAGCAAAATATCAAGGAAAACAATGTTTTCATTACCATAGTTTGATCCAATGAAAGAGAAAGAGACCTACCAGCAAGCAAGAAAACAATTAATGGGAGAAAATTGGATAAAATAAACTTTGAATGCACCACCATTTAATGATATACCACCAGGGTGTGATATGCCTCTAGTCTATGCCCATTCAAAAAAACAAGATGAAAAGGTAAGAACTTCACAAAGATTCTTAGGAAGTTTTTTAGAATTAATGAAAGATGAATGTGTGTTGAGTAGTATGTGAAAAATGATTGACCATTGTTCCAAAGAGAAAGATAAACCTTTCACACATAGAGAAATTAACTAGGTGCATAGTAAGAAATGGAAAAATAGGGAGTTTAGGATTAACACAGAGATAATATCTTACGAAATGAATAATATAATTTTTGATTCAGGTCTAATGTGAATTTTATCGCAAGATAGACTTGGGATATTATGGCCCAATTGAAACTGATTTGATGTCCTATCCAATTGAAATTACTTAACTAACATAATATTGTTCTAGTTGGAATATTGACAAGAGTAAATGTCAATTTTGATGGAGTGCAGAGTGTAGCAGACTTTGAAGTGATTTACATAGTCGATGGAAGTACACTACATGCAACACTCTTGGGACTTGAATGGGAATTTAATAATCAAACTATCATTGATCTAAAGAAAATATATATGATATTCAAAGTAGAATACCTAAAGGTTACTGCGTCGTGAGATCTTGGAAGGAAGGAGATATGTAGATCTAGCAAAGAGAAAAAAAAAATTTGTATAATATGACTATGCAGGTGGATGATTATTTCAATCCTACAACTAAATGAATACATAGTTGGAGAAGTATTATCTCAAGAGTGTTAGACTTAGAAGAAGATCTTGAGAACTGGAAATAAAGTCGGCATGAAGTGTCGACAAGGAAGTGTGTTCAAATTACCCATGCATTGAAATGGATTGAACTGAAATAGTCGAACCTCCAAGGTAGGATGGATTAACCGTGGCATTTTATTTTATAAGAGATTTTGAGTTACAAATATCATATCAACAGAGACTACTATCTTTGGATGTTGCGCTAAGAGAAACCCCTTCATGATGGTGGGATGCACAAAAAGATGGGATAAGAGAATGATAAAAATGCAAAAGCTTATTGCAAGTCATATTTGGAATAGAGAATGAAAGTATCATGCAAAAGTATAGTGGATTAAGTTTTCTAGAAAATCATTTTACAAAGTGTACTGTGCAGTGGAGGTCAGTACCAAAACAATAGTGGACTCACTTATTTGTGCATACTATGGACACTACTTCGAAGAATTGGTACCTAGAACTATAAGTGTGCAGAGGGACAAGAGATTCATAATATTTGACTAGGAAATTCAAGGTAGCATTCAATTTTGAAAGTAATAATCCATTAATTTTCGGAGTCTTCCAGGTTCTCAAGAACAATATTTTCTCAATAGAAGGTTCAATGTACAATACACCTAGAGTTACTACGAAAGTAGAAGAGATCTTGCACTATTATAATGTTGTTGAAGAAGCCTAGGAGGATGAAAATCCAAGGAATTTGAAGATATAAGAGATTGAAGTGGAGCATGTAGTAGAAGGACCAGACCTTCACTCATATATATATATATATATGAAAACCCCCTAAGAATGTGAAAAGTGAACATTGGTACATAAGAAAATCCTAAGTTTGTGATCATAGGAGACTACTTGAGTGATGAGACATTCAAGAATATTGTTGACTTGCTATGAGAGTATCAAGATCTGTTTCCAACTACATTCTCAGAAATGAAGGGAATCATTGGAGAGTTGGGAGAAGTGAATATTCCACTGAAGACATATGCCAAACCTGTGAAATAGAGACCCTATAGAATGAACCCAAAATATAAGTAAAAAGTGTGTGAGAAGGCTTGGCATCACATACATATCAAGTAGAAGAATTTTTATATAGCAGACCTAGTATTAATCTATGACAGTAAGTTTTTGCAGCACCCAGGGAAGTTATAGATTCAATGGTTATGCCCATATGTGATGAGATATGTGACATAAGAAGGTTTTGTTCAGCTGGATAAGTTGGATGGAGAAGTCATGAAAGGGATAGTTAACGGGAGTCGATTGAAACTATACAGGGATGATCTTCCTTCCATGCACTAAGATGAATGCACAATAACTTTATATATGTATTATAGTGTAACAATAAAAAGAAAGAAAAAGGAAAAAAATAAAGAAAATAAAAACAAAAGGGAACGAGCAAGAAAATGGTTCAGGGAAGAAGTAGAAAGTTGAAGAGTGAATCAATGTTCAAAGTGAAGATTAACAAGTAAACGAGATAATCAAGAAAATGTTGTGGAAAAGAAAGAAGTAAGAAATAGGGTGCACAATTGAAGGAAGAAGGTTGTGGAGAGAGGAGATTGCGTAGATAGAGGAAATCACATATATAACAGTTAAAATCATTAAAGAAGAAACATGATGGGAAAAAACATGTCAAAATAAAAAAGATGCATAGTAATAAATGGATGGTTCCATGAAGATCATAACAGACTGACAGATATAGCCCTAGATATACTGAAAGATTCAGAGTTAGTGCATAGTTAATACATGTATTGAATGAAAAGCACTAGTGGATTAAACAAAACATTTAGGAACGAAAATGTGTTAACCATTGTTGACAGGTTATAAAATAATGAGAAGGGTTATCAAGAAAAGGTTATAGTCAATTATAGTTTGAATATAAAGAGTTGAGCAAGGAGAAGTTGCAGAGATGAGAGAGTGTTGTAGAGTTGTAGGTGTTAGCCATAGGGACCTTGTTGTTGAGGGAGAGAGAGGGAGAGAGAGAGATGGCACCACCAAAGTAAGAAAGGACAACAACATTGACACCAAGGAAACAATGAATTCATCCAGTAACAATATCTATAGTTGAAGAGACCCCAGGTGCATCCTCATCATAAATGTGATTTCCAAGCAATAACATACCACCAAAGAAGGATACAACGAAGCCAATCAGGTCATTGAAAGATGTTAAGTATCCTCTTGTAGAGCCATAAATCCAACCTAGAGTGATCATGGAGGAAGATATGTTAGGATTGGTACCAAATTTAAAGTATACAGACCATGGTATTATAGAAAAGAACAAATTCCTAGAGATAGCGTTGAGAAAGTATTTGAATAAATGCATCAATGCAGAAACACATATGATCATGATAGAGCCACAAACATGGGAAATAGGTCTCGAGAAATCCGACATCCTAAATTTATTCAGCATACCACATTTCGACTGAAGCATATATATCAATGCATATGTGAAGATGTTGTTGAGATCGTGCACAAAGGTTACTTATGGCTCGATAGGTCGGTCTCCCTTGACACATATTTCATTGTGTGCATTAATAGATGAGCATCGCAAGGGAAGGAACCCTCACTATTATTTTCAGACAAGAAGAGTGAGAAGGATTTATTAGAGAACATGAGAGAGAAGTTTCATATGCATAAAAGAGTGTGTGGTTTGAATGTAGCAAGAATATCTGACCTTATAGTGAGGTTTCTGACAAAAGTATTTGCCTATAATTTGTTAAGGAAGTTTCAGAAGGACCAAATACCAATGACAGTAATAGAGTTAGTTGAGAAGTACATCGAGGGCATGCAAATGAACTAGGAAATAGTTTTGCTCCACCAACTCTTGATTGACTATGAAGAGGAAGAAGATGAAGTCACTGAATTTCAATACGCGTGGTTATTAATTTTAATTGCATTAGTAGCATAGTGGGAGCCAGATGATGCACATTTTTTCAGAGAAAAAGAGAAGGAATGCTTGGCTTCAATATATCATAACGTGTGCCATATAATAAATTTATTTTTATATTTAAAAGGAGACCATTAGGAAGTGTATTCATGGTACACCACAAATACAACCACATATAGTAGAAACATATAAGTCAGTTGTGTAGTCTAAGGAATATATCCACCATTTCTACATTCAAGAAAATAATGGTTGGTCATGAAGTACAAGATAATAGAGGAAGAAATGAAACTAATCATGGAAGACTGAGAAGAAAATTAGAAAATCCCATTGATAGAGACTAAGAAAACAAAGACGTAAGAACCAGATATTTAAGAAATACAAAGTGGAGAAGAAGAATAAGGGTCACACAATGAGAAAGGGAATATTTTATCGAACCCAAGGGATGAGAGGAAAGATATTTACAAAGGAAAATCAATGACACAAAGAAAGAATAGGAAGGATGTAAAGGAATTGAATCCATAAGAACTTACATATGAACAACTAGAAAAGATTGGTGATAAGGTTAAAGATGTTACAGATGACACATTTCAATGCGCGACACAATAGCAAAAGGAGATGACCAGAAAGATGCAAGATAAGATGTCTTAGATACACCATATGTTATAAGAATAAAGTATTGTTCCATCATGATAGGTATAATATGCACATACAACAAGCACAACACAAAACAAACTGTAGAAGTGAGTCTAACGGTATCTCATTCGTTAGAAGTAGTAGGAGAGAACATGATGGTATAAATAACATCAAGGGAGATAGCATTCACCTCGATTCAGATGCGGGAGGAGGTGCGATTATTAAGTAAAATTGACTAGGATTTGTCAACATTACCAATAGATATGTTACAAAGATTGTTGGTCAGGGTTGTGCAAGAACTCAACATGTGCATAGAAAATACCTCCAATGAATTTTTTAAGGTCACAAAAGAGAACTTAGATTTATATCTTGACTATAGAAGAGAAACCATGGAAATGGATGAGGCTACATCGAAGGAAGAGATGTTGCAACAAGAATTCGAACAAGTGTGCAAGGAACTTCCAAAAGTACAAATGTAGGTGGATATTTAAGTAGAGGAGAAGGTTTCAAATATCGATGAAGCTACTCAAGGATTTCTCTCAAATATTATAGAATCAGATGCATGCATAATACTAGATACTCCACTTGATGATCCAGGTGGATATTGGTGGACACCCACCTTTTCCAACTGGCTCAAAATAGTTTTTTGGCAATTTACAATTTTTAGCAAGTTTTAACTTCCGGGGTCATTTGGAGGGCCTAAATGAAGGTTTTTTGGGATCGAATACTCAACGATATTCGAAGAAATCATTGATCCCCCAAAAATAATCTCCTCGATGATACATTTCCAAAGGGCTATCACACGCCTAAAACGAAGATTGTATGCAAAAGTTACGACCTCGGGAAGTTGATGTACTAACTTACCCAAATGGGGCCCACATGAATTTTGGTGCTTCATCTCCTAGGGTTATGTTTTTGGATGTCTAGGGTTTTGGGAATTATTTCTTATTGTAAAAAGGCCTTTAGAGCCTCATTGCAACCATCTTCTTGCGAATGGAAGTAGCCATCACATCTCTTCTTAGAGATAAGCTGCCACCATTCTAGTGAGTCTTTCACTATGTATTTTTACAGTCTCTGTACATTTCTTTCATTAATAGAAATCATGTATTACTATATATCTATGTTTATGGTTGCATCTCTGATATATTTCTATTATATTATTGAATATCTGTGATATCTCTATGCATTTCTTTATTATATCTCCGCTCTCATTTTGTGCTGAAAATAATCCGAATCACCTGAGGAGAAAGAGAAAAGGAAGAATATGGTGAAAATGATTGTTGAGAATATCATGAGTTTAGAAGCAAAGTGTGCCAAAATTTGTGAAGAAGCACAAAATTCTGGACTCGATTGAAAGAATATGTCGAGTTATAAGAAATTGGATAGAAGATCCAAGCTACGTAGGATAAATCATAGAAGTTTAAGGAGATAATGAGAAACTTCCCACCATAAGAGAAGATTATAGAAATGGAAAACAACAACAATCTATGCTCCAAAATGACCCATATGAGAGAAGAGAAGCAGGCTCTTATGAAGAATATGGAGTTATTATAGGAAGAGGCATATACGATAGAAAAATATCTCGCATCTACAAAAGGAGACTACCGAGAAGCTATAGGGCCCGATAACAACACAAGTAGCAGAAGAGTTAGCAAAGAAAGAAGAACACATCAAGGGAAACATCGCCACTGCTAAGAAAACATTTTAGAGCTTTTTGGTGACCAATCTTGTGGAAAATGGAGAGAAACAACATGCATAAGTGGCTCGAGACAAGTCACGTGTAAGTATTGGGGGCCTATTGGAGAAGGATATTTTGTATAAGTTTTGGGAATCACACCGAAGTGGAGCACACACAATTTTGATAAAGGAGCAGCGCTTGTGGAAAGAAGCTAGCACATTATAAGGATTCAAGATGCATGAAAGGAAGAGAAATAATGGAGCAATGCATAAACTACGAAAAATGGTTATAGATCGTTGGGGTTTTTGGGACATTTTGTCCACTTTGTAACCATGTTTTAACTATCTTATCCCTAATAAAATACTATAAATATGTATGGTTTTTTAGGTTAGAAGGTAGCTATGAGAGGTGAGATATATTGAGTCTTAAATAATGGATAGTGAAGAGTGAACACTTGGATAATAGAGATTTGAGGAGAGCAATGAGTAAGTTGAATATCAGTCGAGAGGTATGTGTGCACTACAACATAGAATGGTTAGGGAAGGTTTAGGTTGTAACTAAATATCTATGTATGAGTGTAGTGTGCGTGAATGTAATGGATATTATGAATGACTGAATAAGAAGTCAATCGTTGTGGACATTTCTCAGTTTGGGGTGAACCACATTAAAACCTTGTGTCTTGATGTGTTTCTTATGTGTGTTATGTTTCTGACGAATGTGATAGATAGTTAGTATATATTTGTTTACTATTAATGTCTATTGTGCAATGATGGTGAATGTTTAGTATTTTGAATATGTCATTGATATATGTTGTTATGATCCCACACACTTAAGTTAATGATGAATGAATGAATTTTAAGTGGAGTAATGTTGCGCATGGGGTATATTGCATTGTGATTAAAGGTTAAGTAATTGAAACTATTCACATGTAAATAAATGGACAATGCATAATATGGTAATGTTGAATAACTCTGTTCTCGTCATCACTACAAAAACTTGGTTCCTACAACCCTTCTAGATGCCTCGGGTGAGAATTCAATTTCTTTCAAGTGATGCCAAAAGGGCTGGTGTCTAATGGTTTTGTTGGTTTATTATTATTGCACCTATGTTCCACCCATTGTGCACCAAAAATGGCCAACACCAACAAATTTCACATAGGTCAAATATTTTATTGGTCTTGTTGGTTATTATCGAAGATTCATAAAAAAGTTTTCAAATATTTAAAACCAAATCAATTCTTTGCAAAAGAAGGGAGTGAAATTTGAATGGACTCCCAAATGTGAAGAAAGTTTTCAAGAGTTGAAAGATGTTTTAACTAGTGCACCAATATTAAATATTGTAGACCCAAATGAATATTTTGTAGTGTGCATAGATGTGTGAAAAGAATGGCTTGGTGGATTCCTCAGTCTTATCATGTGGTATTCTATGAGTCTAGAAAATTAAAGGAGCATGCCAAGAATTATGCTACACATGACTTGGAGTTGGCAACAATTTTCCATGCATTAAAAATGTTGATACATTACCTCACGGGTCGAAGGTTTGAGCTAAGAATGGAACACTGTGGTTTGAAGCATGTGTTTGGCCAACCAACATTAAATTCTATACAAACTAGATGGCTGGAATTTCTGAGTGAGTATGACTTTGAAATTAAGAGCATAAAAGGAAATGAAAGTTAGGTGGTTGATGCACTCAGAAGAAGAGCTCATGAGGTGCACATTTCAACCATTAGCATGTTCAACACAAATTGAAAGGAAATAATTTTAGAGGCTGCAAATTCATACCAAAAATATGTAAAAATAAAAGAAACATTATAGTAAGGTAATTTACAGTAGAAATTTAATTGAAAGAGGATGGAATCCTCATGTACAAAGGAAAATGTATGTACGAAATTCAGGAGAGCTAAAAAATATAGTTTTGATGGAAATACACAATGTTCCATATGCTAGGCACCCAATATATCATAAGACAATTGCAGTGGTAAGAAGAAAATACTCTGGCCAAGAATGAAGACGGAAGTGGCTAATTATATAGCCAAGTTCCTAGAATGTCAAGAGGTATAAACAAAGCATAGACATCCATTGTGGATGCTACAACCATTTCCCATTCTTGAGTGGAAATGGGAACTGGTTACAACTGATTTCATTACAAAACTTCCCAGAATAGGGAAGAAACATGATTCCATCATGGTGGTGATGGGAAAACACCATGATGGGAAAATGAACAAAGCATCATATTTCATTCCTATGAACACCACACAAGCAAGAAAATATTGCGGAAATTTACATGAAGGAAGTTTCCAGGCTACACGAATTGCCTAAGGAAATTTCTTCAGACAAAGATCCAAAGTTTAACTCAAAATTTTGGAAAGGTTTGTTTAAAGGATTTGGGACAAATTTAAATATAAACAAAACTTATCACCCAAAGTTAGATGGGAAAATATAGAGGACTAAAAGAATCATTGAATACATGCTTATAATGTATGTGATGGACTAGCCATCCAAGTTAGAAGTTTACATCCACTTAGTGGAATTTTCTTACAATAATCGGTATCAAGCCTCATTAAAAATGAGCCCATTTCAAGCTTTATATGGTAGGAAATGTAACACACCAATGATTTGGGATAACCTACAAGACATAGCTATCGTTGCACCATAATTATTAAAGGAAATGGAACAAGAGATGGTAAATATCATGGATAATTTAAAGCCTCTCCAAGACAAGAAGAAAATTTATGTATACAAGAACAATTTTATTAGAGATTTTAAAGTGGGGGGCCATGTTTTTCTCAAAGTGAAAGAAAAGAGAAGTTTGATAAGATTGGGTTGCTTCCCAAAATTTCCACAAAGATATTGTGGGCCATTCAAAATATTAGAAAGAATAGGGTCAATTGCATACATGCTAGCATTTTGTGCATCCATGAGAGTTCATAATTTTTTTCATGTGTCATTATTAAATAAATGTGTTCCCAACCCTAACCACATAACTGACTGGACTGTGATCTAGGTGGAAAGCAAAGGTTATTTATGGGTGGAACTAGTACACATCATCGACTAGAGTGTAAAATTTCTCAAGAACAAGGACATAGGGATTGTAAATGTTCATTGGACATGTTACAATCCCGAAGATGCAACATGGCATAATCAAGAAGTTATGCGAGAGGAATACCCATAAATGTTTTACGATTTTGAAGAAAACATAATGCAAGACTCTATTTTGGGTAGCTAGAGATCCATGATCACATTTCAGAGTCCTAACCAACCTATATTGGGGGGCCTAATAAAAGAATGGCACATTCCTTGGGTTAGACCTGATAAACGAATGGTGCATTCCTTGGGCCAATGGGCTAAGAGGAATACATGGTTTTTATTGGAACTGTTGTTGAAGCTGTTAAATTGTAGAATTTTATTTCTTAAAGTATTGTGGTATAAATTGTACATATATATATATATATATATATATATATATATATATATATATATATATATCGGCATAGTGTGCGCTGAGGATGGAGAACAATTGTAGGGGAGAGGGAATGTAACATCCCCACTATAATCCTCATTTTAATTATGCATATTGTAGATATGAATATGGATATGTCCAAACAATGTAATGTGTGAATCGTATTTCTGCTTTAATAAATATAATGTGACGCCAACTACTGGGTTGAATATGGACATAGATGGGGGATGATTTATCCACAAGAGGAGGAATGTTTACAAATTTCTAGGATCTTCCAAGAGAAACCTAAGGAGGAAATTAATTATGTGTATTAATTCAACCTGGATTTCTAAATGTTATTACCATTGTAGATAACTTCTATTTTTTTGTTTGAGTGTATCAGAGCCTGACCATTAAATACCTATCAGGGGTGGGTGTATAAGTGACATCCATAGTTATTGGAAGCATGGAGTTGTAGTAGAATCCACATTGGGCAGAGCGAGAATTAAATCATATTGGGAAAATAGAGGAAATTTGTATTGGGGAGAATAGGCAATTTTTCACATGGAGTTTTGGGCATGAACAACAAGAGAGATAAAGAAAAGAGATAACTGGATATAAACTAAGAAGGATGGGAAAATTATGGAGCATGATGGAGTGTTTTTGGAGCATAATGGAGCTGGAAATTGCAAAGATAGATTGTTAGGCCTGAAAAGTGAAATCTTCGGCAAGTTGCACTATAACAACAAGTGTTGTTGTTGTTGTTTGTTGGTAGTTTTCTTGACAACAAGTTCCCTTGAGTTATGAGCTAAGACATTCCTGGTTACATATTCCATAGAGATATTGATAAATGAATGGGATGTATGGGGGACTGAGAGTAGTGAAAGGGTACATTCCTTGGGTTGGGCATGTCAAGAGGAAGAGAGTTGGAGGAAATTTAGGTTAGTTGTAGGATAATACCAATGGGTGTTTTATTTAGAGCTCTGAGTGGATTGTGAGAGGCACCCTTCTCTTATGTATTATTATCCCTAGCTCGGGGGTGAATTGGTTTTGAGATTTGGAACAAGAATTCTATGGTTGGGTGGAACATTCTCCCCAAAGTAGTTGGTCGCACAAACATTTTAAAAGACAAGTGTTTAATTATTTTCTAAGTTTGTCTTATGATTTTTATGGTTGTGTTTTACCCTGTACATGAGAATGGTATTTATGTGTTATTGTAGATGATTTTATGGTTGCATTATGTTATTTTATAATTCTACATATGCATTTAGTTATGGTTATCATATGTTAGTTAAAAATGTGTTCAATTCGTAGTTAGTAATCTATAGGAATTAATTAGGAAAATAAATTTCCATTCTTTTTTTTTCTGCAAGTAATGTTCCTTGATTAAGTTGGGGTACGTTACAAGTAACAGACTCGGAAGGAATTTAATTTTATATTGCGTCAATGTTTATTAAAGGAGAATATATGAAATATGAGGAAATAACTTGAAATAAATGTGGTTATGTATTTTAAGCTTATAGACCAGGTGAATTTTTCTACCACTTTACGAACTTGGTTGTTTGTACAAACCTCCAACTACAAACAATACCAAGTAAGAACTCATCAAAGGTATGATTCTTCTTTCCTTACTCTTAGCACTATAAGTTAGTGGAGACCATCAATATTATAAGTCATACTCATGGTCTACTTGAATTAACATAGGTATGTAAAAAGAATAATTGAAAAACTATATTCCATATTTATGAATGATTGAAATTTTGGCTTCATTTTATGTTTCTTATGGTATTATTGTGTTTTGTGGTTCTTTCTTGTTGTTAGGGAACAATGTCTATCCCTACCTTGTGTTTCCTTTCCATGTGTTTCCTTTCCTTGCCTTTCATTTTCTTTCCTTTCCTGAGAATGAGAACAAGTGCAAGATAATGTAAGGAAATAATGGCTTCTATGAATGCTACATATCATCCTTAGCTTTTCTGATTTTTATAGAAAAAAACTACATTGGAAGCTTGTAGGTGTCATGCTTAACAATTTATAATTAATGTGAAGTTATGTTAATATCACATAAAATTGGGTTTATTATATGGTAGGATAACATAATCACAAAACAAATAAGAGTGTTGAAACCTTACATTACATTGTCTAAAATGATGTATGGTTCATTATAACGATAATCACAACATGCTACAATGGTTTCTTAATACAAAATAAATCCAACTCAAATTCCAAGAGTCCACATGGAATGTTCCCTCCAATAATGTGCATGCATGAAACCACTCCATATGTGTGAATTTGAAGGTATCCAAATCCATGGATGGATGTGCAAGATGCCAAGTGGATGTAACATCCACAACAAAGTATGCGATCAACTCCCCAAAATAAAAAGTATATTATCTCTCCACAAGTGTTCCTTGCCTTGATTTTCTAGCCTTTCTTATCCTTGCCTTGACTTTCCTTTTCTTTCCTTCCTTTAATATGCTTTCCTTGACTTGCCTTTTCTTTCCTTGCTTGCCTAGTGTTGCCTTTTCTTTCCTTGTATTTATTTTCATTTCCTTTTATTTCCATTCCTTTCCTTTTCTTGTCGTTGCTTGACTTCTTCCCATTCCTTCCCATGTGTTTCCTTTCCTTTCCTTGCATTTCCCTTCCTTTCCTTGCATTTCCCTTCCTTTCCATGACTTTACATACCATGAATTTCCTTTCCATGCATTTCCATGTGTTTCCTTTCCATTCCTTTCCATTCTTTGTCTTTGCTTTCCTTTCTTACCTAGCCTTTCCTTCTTTGCCTTGATTTTGCTTGGCTTTAGTTGCATTACCTTTCCTTTCCTTTCCTTGTCATTCATTTCCTTAACTTTTGTTTCTATTTCTTCTCTTTCCATACCTTTCCTTCCCTTTGATTTCCTTGAATTTCCTTGCCTTTCCCTACCTTGTCTTATCTTGGCTTTCCTTTCCTTTCCTTTACTTTCCTAGACTTGTCTTGCCTTGCCTTGTCTTATCATTCCTTGTCTTTCCATTCCTCTCCTTGTCTTGATTGCATTTCCTTTTCTTTCTTGTCTTGTCATGCCTTGGCCTACCATGTATTTCCTTTTATTTCTTGCCTTGTCTTTCTTGTCCTACCCATCTTTTCTTAGTTTGGATTGGATTGGATTGAATTGGATTGGCTTTCCTTGTCTTTCCTATCCTTTCCATGCCATGTATTGTATTTCCATGTCTATCCTTTCCTAGCCTTGACTTACCTCACTTTCCTAGTATTTCCTTACCTTTCCCTACCTTGGCTTGGCTTGGATTAGCTTGGATTTCCATGCCATGTCCTGTCTTTCCATGTCTAGCCTTGCCTAACCTTGCCTTATCTTGCTTGCCTAGTCTTGCCTTGATTTTCACTACCTTTTATTTCTTTTATTAGATTTCCTTCCCTTTCTTTGCTTGAATTTCCTAGCATTGTCTTGACTTTCTTTTTCTTTCAATTCCTTGCCTTGTATTGATCGACCTCTTGTTTAAAATTTTGTTGTGTCTCACTGAGAAAAATCCTAGTTCTGAAGATCCTCCAACAAATTCTTTTCTATGTAACATAATGAAAGTGGAGGGGTCCCACTAGATGAAACTTGGTTCCCAAAATACAATGCAACCAATGATTTTTCCATATGAGGCTTGGTTATATTTTTATCACAAGTTGCAACTCGCCTCCTCAAGCCATTAAAGGACACATTAGAAATTTGGTTCAGGGGCATAAAATCCAAATTGAATGGAATAATGGAGTTTTGTAATCTATTGCAAGTCTATTTATCCAACACCCATGTGACCACACTACCCAAAATATCCCATCATAGTGTTCTTGAAAATTGACCTCTTGTCTAGAAATTGCATTGTACTTCACTGAGAAAAACCCTAGTTTTGGAGTTCCCCCATCAAACACTTTTATTGGAAACATAATGATAGAAAAGGGCCCCCACTAGATGGAACCAAGTTCCATGAATTCAATGAAAATGACCGCTCATCCATTCGAGATGCGTTTAAATTTTTATCATGAGTTCAAACTCACCTCCTCAATCCATTCAGGGACACGTTGGCAATTTGGAACAGGGGTATAAAATCCAAAATAAGTGGAATAACTCATTTTTGTAGGATCCCACATGTCTATTTTTCTAAGTACCACATGACTATGGTACCCACAATATCATGACATATTCTTCTTGAAAATTGACCTCTTGTTCAAAAATTGCACTATGCCTCACTAAGAAAAACCCTAACTTCAAAGATCCTCCAACAAATGACTTTCTAGGAACCTAAGTGATAGCGGAGGGGTTCCACTAGTGGAAACATGATGTCTTGAGTATAATGAAACCAATGATTCATTGATTTGAGGCACACTTAGATTTTATAGTGATTTTCAACTCGCCTCCTCAAGCCATTCAGGGATATGTTGGAAATTTGGTCTGGCGGATTAAAATCCAAATCGAGTGGTAAAATAGAGTTCCATAAGCTATTGCATGTATTTATCCAAGGAATATGTGATCAGGATACACACAATCACCTAAAACAATGCTCTTGAAAATTGATCTCTTGTTCAGAAATTGCATTGTGCCTCATTAAGCAAAACCCTAGTTTTGAAGATCCTCCAAAAAACGCTTTTCAGGATAACATAATGATAGTGGAGGAGCCACACTAGTTGAAACCCAGTTCTTTGAATCCAATGAAATTTAAGGTTCATCCATTCGAGGATCGATTATATTTTTATCATGATAAGCAACTTTCCTCCTCAAGCCATTCAAGGTCATGTTGGAAATTTGCTCCAGGGGCATACAATCCAAACCTAGTGGCATAATGAAGTTTTGTAATCTCTTTCATGTCTATTTGGAGAAGGACCACATGAACATTCTACCCATAATATCCCATCATAGTTTTATGGAAGTTTGAATTCTTGTTTAGAAATTCTATTTTGCCAAGCAGAGAAAACCCCTAGTTTCGAAGATCCTTCATCAAACATTTTGCTAGGAAACAAAATGATAGCAAAGGGGCCCAATTATATGAAACCTTGTGCCATGAATCCAATGCAACTAACAATTCATCCAATCGAGGTGTGGTTAAATCTTTATCATGAGTTGCAACTCGTCTCCTCAATCCATTCAGAGACATGTTGGGAATTTGGTTTGGGGGCATAAAATCCAAATGAAGTGGCATAATGTATTTTTGTAGGCTCCCAAATATTTATTTGTATAAGGCCCACCTGACAATGCTACCCAAAATAGCATGGCATAGTGTTCCTGAAAATCATCCTCTTGTTCAAAAATTTCGATGTGCCTCACTAAGAAAAACCCTAGCTTCGAAGATCCTCCAACAAACGCATTTTTGGGAAACAGAATGAAAATGAAAGGGATCCACTAAATGAAACATGATGCCTCGAGTATAATTCAATTACCAATTCATCGATCTAAGGCATTCTTAGAGTTTTATCATGAGTTGCAACTCACCTCCTCAAGAAATTTATGGATATGTTAGCAATTTGGTCCGAGGGAATAAAATAAAAACCAAGTGGAACAACAAAGTTCCATAAGCTCCCAGACATATTTGGCCAAGGAATATGTGATCTCAATACCCACAATCACCTGACACAGTGTTGTTGAAAATCGACCTCTTGTTCATAAATTACATTGTTCTTTACTTAGAAAAAAACCCTAGTTTTGAAGATCCTCCAACAAACACTTTTCCAGACAACAAAATGCAAATGGAGGGGAACCACTAGATGAAACCCAATTATTTGAATCCAATGAAATTGATGGTTCATCCTTCTGAGGCTTGATTAGATTTTTATCTTGATATGGAACTTACCTCCTCAAGGCATTCAAGGTCATGTTGGTAATTTCGTCTAGGCGAATAAAATCCAAACCGAGAAACACAAAGGAGTTTTGTAAGGTCTCGCATGAATTTTTGGATAAGTAACACCTGACCATGCTACCCACAATCGTTAGGGGAAAATAGACCTCTTGTTCACAAATTGCATTGTGCCTCACTGAGCCAAAACCCTAGTTCTGGACATACTCCAACAAATGATTTTCCAAGAAATCAAATGAAAGTGGAGGGGGCCCAATGGTTGAAACCTAGTGCCTTGAATCCAGTGCAATTGAATGTTAATCCATATGAGTGCTAGCTAGAGTTTTATTGTGAGTTGCAACTCACCTCCTATAGCCATACATGTTGGAAATTTCATATGGGGGAATAAGATCCAAAGTGAGGGACATAACAAAAATTTGTAATATCACACACATTTTTTTAACCAAGGCCCACGCCACCACAATACCCACAATCACGCAACACAATTTTTTTGAAAATAAACCTCTTGGTCAAAAATTGCACTATGCCTCACTGAGAGAAACCCTAGTTCTGGAGATCCTCCAACAAACACTTTTTTGAGAAATATGATGATAACATAGGGGTGCCACTAGTGAAATGTTGGTGCCTCAAATCCAATGCAACCGACAGTTTCTCCATCTAGCACCTGGTTAGATTTTTATCGTGAGTTGTAACTTGCCTCCTCAATCCATTCAAGCACATGTTAACAATTTGGTCCAGGGACATAATATCCAAAATGAGCGACATAACAAAGTTTTGTAATATCTCACATGTCTATTTGGCCAATTCCCATGCAACCATGCTACCCACAATTTCCTAGCATAGCAGTCTTGAACATTGACCTCTTGTTCAGAAATTGCACTATGCTTCAGTGAGTAAAACCCTACTTTTGGAGATCCTCCAACAAGATCTTTTTCAGGAAATGGAATGAACGAAGAGGGTCCCCAGTAACTAAAACCTGGGGACCTAAATCCAATTCATTTGAGGGTTCATTCGTCTGAGGCCCTATTGGATTTATATTGTGAGTTGCAAATTGACTCCTCAAGTGACCCAGGGAAATGTTGGCATATACATATACCTAAACCATGACCATGACATACACCTATACCTAAACCATGAGCTATTCTTAGACCTAAACCATGACCATTACCTATACCATGACCTATAATATACCTAATATTATGATCTAAACCATAACCTAAGCCATGACAACTATAAAGATACCTAAGACATAATAATAAATATATATTATGTAATGACAATGAAATTATCATGATTTTTTTTTATCTAAGATAGATGGGATAACAATTTGACAACAATAGCATTGTAGAAATTTCGAGAACTCAATAAGTAATGCAACTTATAAAATTTCACTTTGAACATGAAGTTTCCCTAATCTATTCTTTGTGAACTTTCAACCTTAAGAATGATCTAAACTATAAATTATGGAAATAATATTTAATTTCTATTCAAACTGATTTCACCTAGTGGAAAAAGGGAATAAATACTACATGAATGTACTTCAATATCATAATGATACAACCCTCAAGGAACACTTTTCAAGACATATAAAAAATAAAAAATGTATTATTACAATAGTGATGACCTCCTGGCCCGATTACTCACATATGCAAATATTAATAAATTACTCTAAGAAATATTAGAATTTGAACTCCCCTCTTTTGATGTATTTAGTCCCAATTACCCTTTTAACAAAGCTCTATATCCTCTATTGAAATACACATACCAGACTCACCATGAAATCAATCACTAATTGTTTATATCTTCTCGCACCAGGTGCATACGTCTCCTTCATATCTCGAATCTTGACCTTGACTATCGAATTTAATTACCATCGTCAATCTTCGCCATGAAATCTCATTTCGCCATGAAATGGATCACCTTCAAATCAAACGGTCCTAATTTAATCGCAATCTAATCCAATAGTTATATATGGCTCTCGAACCTCCTCTTTCAGATTTTTGTTAGGCCGCAACACTCTGAAAATTTACATTAAAAAATAAATAAATTGGATTAAATGAAAAACTGAGCAAGTTAGTTTTTAAAATAAAAAAAGCACACAATTTAAAAACAAAAACTCTAACCTAAATTTATTTTTTTTGTTTTGAAAAATTAAAAAACAAAAAGAAAAACTAAGAAAAAAAAATAAATTGAAAATAAAAAAAAATAAAAAATAAAATCAAATTTCTATTAAATTTTTTAAAAAAAAAAAAACTTTAAAAGCTAAAAAAAGAAATAACACATTTTTTTTAAGTTTTTATATATATATATATATCCTAAAAAATCTATAAAAGAAACACCTAAAAAAAACTTTAAAAAAATCATATTAATTTAAAAAAAAAAACATCTTGAAATATAAAATTAGAAATTAAAAAATTAAAAAACATATATATAAGTGTGTGGAAAAACGGTTCTCTACTCTTTAAATTTTTGGTTCCTCATTGTAGATCATAAATTAGATAAGGAAAACACAAAAATGCCACAATATTAGACTTTTTCCACTTGGAAGACGATTTTATAATCTTGGACACTCACACAAATTTCTCCATTCGACATATATACATGGAAAGAAACAAAGGAGTCGACAAACTGGATAAAGGGGGTCCTCTCATGGATAATGGGAAGTGGTATGTAGAATAATTTAGAGAAGGATCAACTTTTGAGTATTACCATATACCTTTTATAGACACAAGGGGATTAGAAGGCCCTTTCTCTCAGCACTAAATACTTCCTCCTTTTGGTTTTTTGAATACCACATGCTATGGAGCCACTCTGATTTTTTTTTATCAGAAATGTTTATATTCCCAAGGTATAGTATTTTAGTTTAAAAACAAAAACCTGGAGTGAAGGTTATAAGATGAAGATGCTCCACATGTTGTATCTCTTATGGGGCGTTATTTTCATACTGTCATCTCCTATGTCAATGAATGACTATATAACATTCTTCTTTCCAAGACTCATAGTGGAGTTGTTTTTATAATATCTCTTTAGTTTTGTATAAATTTCTAGACAAAATATCATAGTTGTAATGTTTTGACTAAAAGAGTCTCATGTTAATAGGAAACCTGCATTGCATCCTTCAGAACAATATGGTCCCGACAAGAGAGGCTATCTAGACTAAATGCATGGATCCAGATGCATTCTTAAGAATGTAAATTTTCTCTCTATATGAAATAAATATAAATAAATTTTATATTAATTTTTTTTTATGGGGACGACTGCGGGGGAAATGTCAGGCATCTCCCTAGGCCCTTGTGCAGGCAATACCTCGGTCTCGTGGAGCCACGGGATTGGGATTGTCCCATGTAGGGGGTTGGGGAGACACTTGCCATCAACCCTGTGGCCCTCTAGCCGATCGGCAAACGACGTGCCACCTCGGTCTCTCTCTCTCTCTTTTAACAATTTGAAGGGTTTTATTATTATTATTTTTTGCAAACAAAAAAAAAACTTATTGTTTTCCAAGGATATTTTAAATTTTTTTCATTTCTTTTTTGTTTTTTTTTCCACCTTTTTTAATGTTTTATTTTTCTAATTTGGGTTTTGAATATATTTTTTTGAATATGTTTTTTTCTTCATTACAAAAAATAAATTGCTATGATTTTCTCATTTCTCTTTATTTATTTTTAAATTTTGATTAAAAAAAAAATAGTGAATAAATTTTCAAATGACCATTTAGGATCCAATTTTGGGTTTTTTATTTGCTAACGAATCTGTTGTCAAGGCCACAATTTGAATGAGGTTCTTATTAGCTATAATTTTAATGTTTAAAAAAAAAAAATTCTTTATGTAACATCAGTTTTTATTTAGGTGTTGATTTTAAGTTTTTTTTGAGCTATTGTATGCGTTTTTAAGGTCATGGTTGAAAAATGTTGCAATTTTGACACTGTTAGAGAAAATGGTGCTACCAGTAGCACCACTTTTTGATTTGGGTGTTGATTTTAAGTTTCTTCTAAGCTATTGTATGAGTTTTTAAGGCTATGCTTGAAAAATGTTGTAACTTTGACCCCGTTAGAAAAAATGGTGCTACTGGTACCACCACTTTTGATTTCGGGGTTGATTTTCATGTTTTGTATGCAAAAATATGGGATTTAAGGGCTATAGTTCTTGTTTTCAGGTTATAGTTCTCATTAACTCAATAACTTTGTTATTCTCCCTTAGGCTTACAAAATTTAAACAAATGACTCTGAAAACATAATATGTTTCATATTATGAAAACTGTGACACAAATCCCTAAAATCCTTCATATATTCAATATTTTCAACAACAACTCCTAGGATATCTCTAGATCTAGAAAATCCTCATGAGATCTAAATCTCAACCTAATTCCTCACAACTCTCGAGAACAAACTCAATTACATATATATTCCAAACCAACTAATTCAATCTTCTATAATTCTAATAAAACATAGTAATTTACAAATAATTAAGAATTAGGGAACCCACTTCCTTAGTAAAACAAATACCCCCTATGCCCAAAGGGGTTGGATCCAATGGTGGAAAGCGATGATTTTTTCACCATTGGGCAATGTTCAATTCTCGCGAGGGCTTTACCTGGAGCCATGGGGGCACCTTGAGATAGTGGTCGAACGTGTGGTTGCACCCAAACATACTATATTAAATGGTATCGTGACTCATGCATACATAAGTGGATCAATCCCACCCCCATGTCCTTCAAATTTTAAGCCCAAATGGGTTGGACCCAATGGTGGAAAGCGATGAGTTTTTCACCCTTGGGCAAGGTTCAATTCTCATGAGGGATTTACCTGGAGCCATGGGGGAACCTTGAGGTAGTGGTCGAATGTGTGGTTGCACCCAAAGATACTATATTAAATGGTATCGTGACTCGTGCACACATAAGTGGATCAAAGCCCACCCCCATGTCCTTCAAATTTTGAAGCCCAAAGCGGTTGGATCAAATGGTGTAAAGCGAGGAGTTTTTCATCATTGGGCAAGGTTCAATTCTCATGAGGGCTTTAACTGGAGCCATGGGGGCACATTGAGGTAGTGGCCGAACATGTGGTTGCACCAATAGATACTGTATTAAATGGTATCATGATCCGTGCACACATAATTGGATCAAATCCCACCCCCATATTCTTCAAAATTATTTATCTCGCACGGGTGTAGAGTGATTGGCAAGTGTTGTGTAAATGGAAGGAAATATGTAAAGGAGGTGTCAAGTTCGATTCTCACCCCGATTTACTTATGCTCCATGCTTTCTGGCTATGTGGTGCACTTGGGGTTATAGTGGTAGTGGACGGGTATCGACCACATGTCATGCAAGTATGAGAACCGTGAGTTGCCGATTCCCCTAATATATATATTAAAAAAAAAAAAAAAACAAAGACCCCCTATGCCTAGTCAAATGTGATTGACTTTGGAGGAAAATGGTCTTGCATTAGACTTCCAAGGAGCAAAAATTTTCATGATCTCCTGATCATGAGTTCCATTGGATGAATTCCTCCTCAATCCCATACGTTATGTTGTCAATGTCCTCTTTCACCATTGATTTGTTGCATTTCTACTATTTGCAACTTTCGAGGATCCCAAACTTGATCTTGCATCTCTCCATTTTCCTTACTAATGAAAATCTACAAAATTGACTTTACTTTGTTGTTGATTTTCTTCTTTACTTCAATATGTATTCTATGGGACGCCTCCACCATAAACATCATCATCTCTTTAATATTAATTTCCGTTCTATCTTCTGGTTGGTACATGCTCTAAAACTTGTTGTTTTTGTTAACTGGTTGTTGCATTTCTTCTTCTTCATATATCCATCTAGAAGTGCTCAATATACTTAGTGCCTTGTACCAATTTCTTTGTTTCTCTATGGAAAACTGAATTATATCGTTAGGATTCTTACTCTCATATTAATTCATTCCATTTCCATCAGACACTTTAATCAGCTCTCAAGAATCATCTTGAATTAAATTTGCAAGCTCTTTGTAGTGCACATCATTAGTTTCACTTGACTTCTATAGAAAAAATAAATCCTTACAAGAAAATTATGTGTCTTGACCTTCCATTTTATCCTCTTCTTATGTTGATTCTTTGAGCATTCCTTTCAATTCTATTCTTTCAATTATTATGGAGTCCTCTTTATTAATCCTAGGATTGATCAACCAGTCTTCGAACATTTGTATCTCTCCTTCAAAATATGTGAGCATTATATATGAGTGTTGTTCTTAAACTTCTAAATTAACATTTGTATCTCTCCTTCAAAATATGTGAGCATTATATATGAGTGTTGTTCTTAAACTTCTAAATTATTTCCTTCGCTGACTTCATAAGACAAATCTTTTTTCATTGCAACAATGGGTTATTCGATATATACATCACTTGACAAAAAGTGATCTAGGTACTAATCATCTTCATGAGACAATGTTGTCTCTTCCTTCATTACGATAGATCTTTGATTATGTCTGCCTTCACTTTCTTCAACACCTGCAAACATACACCAATAGTTAGTTTTAAAACTATGAGACTATGAAGTATTTGTTGATGCTTCTAGCATCGTCTTCTTGTGCTAGTTTGAGCACCTCATCATACATTCACCAACATCTACTTCTTCAATAGTTTGAGTTACAAGTTGTATGTACTCTCCACATTGACTACCTTTATGAGATATCATATTATCTTCTTTTACAATACTATTGTAATTATGTTTGTTGATATGCTTTTAGAAAGCATATCTCCACCTTTATCAACATTTTTGAGAGTTTCAAATGACTATCCAACTTCTTCCCTCTCACAACCTGCAATCATACAAAAAATGTTAGATTAAAACATATAAGGATTAGTAGCCTAATTTAATGCCTCTTTCATCACACCCTCGTGTTGATGTGAACTTTCTAGACATTCCATGAGACTTGGAGTAAGTATCTCATCGATATATTTATCCTCTTCTCCAAGGAATGATCCTTGCTCTGGTTCACATTGTTGGTCTCTTTCTCATATAAAATCATTAAGTTATAGTATACCACCTTTATGTATTTCACATAACTAGGATATAGTTGTTATCCTAAGTGAGCTTTTAGATTCCTACTTTGTCTCCTCATACTTTATCTGTTAATAAGGTGTCGAGGTGAGATTAATTGAGGTGTTTTTATAGTTGTATTATATATTTGTATCATTGAATGAATACAATGTAAGTGAGATGGCTTTAAGTCTTTTTGGTCAAACTTCTTGTCAATATTATTATGCTCAATTTATTCAATTGGTATAGGAGTTGTATCAAAACTTCTTGTCTTAATATTATTATGCTCAATTTATTCAATTGGTATAGGAGCTGTATCAAAGCTCAGGGCCTAATTTTTTCATAGTAGTTTTCTAGCTTCTCACAACAAGAAGTTGCAGATATACATTCATTTTTTTTTTTTTTATGGGATAAACACATTCCTTTTCTCATTCTTAGTGAGACAGTCGCAACAACTCATAAAGAGAGCTTGGTGATGTACAATTTGATGAATAGGAGATTCCAAGCGAAGAAACATTGAAAACTCCATCGTCACATTTATCCAAATTGATTGGAATCATTTCAGTTGACTCGTATGTCAGCTATTTAAAGAAATTTATGAATGAAAATAATTTAGAAGCTTCTGTGTTGATTTTCATTATATAGATCTATTGTTAAATTCAGATTTTAGATCTGTGATATATTTACTGGTCGTACCTTTTCATGTGTCCAAATTCGTGTCATTTAAGAAATATTCATCGCAGACTTGAAGGATGTGCCTTTTCCCATTGCCTTCCTATCCTTTTGCTATCCACTTAGCAACGATTTGTATAAAATATAGACAATCCTCTTTCTTTTCGTGTTGATTCGTATGTTCCTTATGAACTACTGTAGTATGTTCACCAAAAGCAGTGAAATCAATTCAACAACATTCTTCCTAATACTTGTTTCCAACACTCATTTCGAGAATTCTAGTGTGAATTATGTTCGTAAAGAAAGAAAGTCACATCGATCTACCGAGTGATCTGTCCGTCTAGTAAGTGATCCATTCAACAATCTGTTCCGTCCACTGATTCTATCCAGCAAGCGATCCACCATTCGATCCGTCCAATTTCAATTAACAACAAAGACATCAGCTCTTCCTTCTTCACATGAAATCGCCTTCTCAATTGGTGAAAAAAAGGAAACTATCTGTTATGGGATCGTCGTAATAAGGTGAATCTCACTCCCATATTAGGGTAGCACAACAGAGGATCCAAGGCACTTGACTTAAACCAACGATCCAAGATTTGATCTAGTGATCCACGTTTTGCAACGATTTGATTGCATGTCATATCTCTGTTAAAATATTTAACGCATCAGTGTTATATCTTCTTGAAGAATTGCATTGCGATCAGCGTTGAAAACCCTCCAAAAGACAAGACAAACCAGTGATGCAATCAAAACCAGCGCTCCAACCACCCATTCCATTATTCACTCGAGTGATCCTTCCAACAAAAGAATATTTCCATATTCAACGGATGTGTGTAGAAAAAGGTGAGAAAGAGAATCTGCAAAGACCACAAAAAAGATGGTAGAAAATTCGATAAGATCTCCACGGTCTTCACAAAGATATGCTGCCAAATCATGTCATACCATTTTTTTTCCATTGAGTTTTTTAATAAGTTGTTTTAGAAGAGGAATGGCATAAAAAGATAAAACAAACATTTTTACAAAAATATTATATTCATTTTTGTATGCTAAAAATTATGATTAGGTTCCATATAATTAAGTGTAAACAAAATAAAAGGGAGCTACTTTGAAATTAGGAGTTATAAGCAAAAAGGCAAAGTGTCGATTTCAAAAAGGGCACTAGAACATCATTTTAAAAGTGGATTTTTTTTTATGTTGTAATTCAAAGTATTTTTTACTTTGAGGGGTGATGACTAAAGTTTTATGTGATGAAAGTGATAAGAGGAGGATTTATGTGGGGGTATTCATGTAATTGAAGATTCATATTTTAAGAGGGCAACTTCATTCTAATGAGCCATTGAAATTTTATATTGTTGATAAAGATTAAGATAATTTCAAAAATGTATTTGAGCATTGTTATTTTAAGAGTGATATTCATAATAAAGGTGAAGTCTTTTCTTTGTGTCCTAGATTTGCGCAAAATTAAATAAGGGGGTCTTAGGAACAACATGCATTGTGTGCAATGATGAATGACTCCTTGAATATTTTCATAGTGTTTTGTGTCTACTTTTGACACTACGCTTATAATTTATTGTACAACTAAACACACATGAAATACACAACAAGTTAATGTAAGAACATAATTAATGACAGTGAAGCACATACATTGAAGTACGAGTAATCAAGTAACGATGAAGATATCAAATTGGAAATAACATCAACATTTCACACATCAATCTCATAATAAAGGTCTCAAAGCATCATCAAATTTGAAGATCAA
>ML785016.1:508842-527199 GCA_009831015.1 Picea engelmannii
TCCCTGGTTTCTCTAGCACCAACTAGAAGGAAGCACCAACTCCCTGAGTGTTTCCAGCACCAACTGGATGGAAGCACCAACTTCCAATCATACGGGCACCAACCTGTATAACAGAGAACAAGAGTTCTCCCTTGCACCACCCTGCCAACCTGGTTTCTCTAGTTGCAACCAGATGGAAGCTACAACTCCCTGTGTTCAAGCACCCACTTGAACCTATGAGGACAACAATCCTCCCTAGCACCTGCCAACCTCCCTGAAATAAAAATCTTTGCTACTGAAATTTATTACAGTGATATAATGTTCAACAATGGCTTACCAGACTCATCACTGTTCTGTTGCATTTTGTTGCTCTATCTGCCTCACTTCCTTCCTACACAGATGACTTGCACTGTCTATTCTTCTACCATTTATACTCTCTGCACCATGTCCCTTCAATGCAACATTCCTCTACTGTGTATTTCTGCTCCTGTACTCTACCTCCTTGCTCACAATTCAATCCTTCTACACAGTGACCAAAACAACTCCAACAACAACGGCAACAACAACCCCATCTCTTCTCTGTACTGTGTACTTATAGCTTCTGTGCACCTTATGCATGCAATGTGTGCAATACCTATGCATACTCACACCGTGCCGATATCCTCCACCTCTCGAGTGCACTGCATGATCATCATGGTAACTCTTCAGCTTCTCTGGCAGTTTTCCCACGCATTTAGCATCACTGGGTGTGATGCTGAGATTCCTCAGCCTCTCTGGCAGTTGAGACTATTTGTCTTCTCTGGCATAGTCGAGCTTATCCTTTCTGTTTTAGTTACAGGCTTCAACCCTCATCCAACTGTCAATTTCCTCCACGAATCATCTTCATTCCACTGGCAGATTCCTTGTAACTCTTCATCTCCTCTGGAAATCACACAGAAGTCTCTTTGCATCCTCTGGTAGAAACCATCAATGGTTTCTAGCAGTTACACTGTGAGGATAAATATTATCCCTTCGATCATGCTCATGTTCACCTGCACCGTTGGATTGATTCCATCGGATTTTGCATTCATTTCAGCATTTCAGCATTCGACAATTCGGCACTTGTGTGACCATGCACCTCGACATTCCCAGTCGCGATCCCCGAAATGGAGCTTGGTTGCTCTAGGTCTTTCCTCCATCTCTCGTTGATGTGACCAAGGGCTGTGGCGATAGCCTTATGCATAAGGCACTTTAGCGATTTTGCATTTCGTGAGTCTGGAGATGAGGCATCTCGACTCTCTAAGTCGCGATCCCCGATACCTCGAAATGGTGTGGGATCAACGGTCCTGATCAACACTTGATCTGACGGTTCATATCATTTCGCGATTTCTCATATCGCGATTTCGACATTCTTGTGGTGAATGTTCTTGTCACTTTCAAATCCTGATCCACAAAACTCCGTAAAGAAGTCGTATCAATGGTCCAAATCACATCTTGATTTGACGGTTGCAATTACGTCACGATTTCGCATATCGCGATATTGGCATTCTTGATGTTAACATTCCTTGACATCTCCAGCTCTCGATCCTCGAATTCCCAAAATGGACTTGGATTCAACAGTCCAGATTCAATCTTGATTCAACGGCTGCGATTGAATCGCGAATTCGCATATCGCGATTTCGGCATTCTTGTTTCATTGTTTTCTTGTCTCTCTATGTCGCGATTCATGAAACTCCGATATGGAGTTGGCTCAATGGTCCAGATCTGATCTTGATTCAGTGGCTACGATTAAGTCACAATTTTGCATATCGCAAAATCGGGATTATTGTTGCATTGTTTCTTTGACATCTCCAACACTCGATCCTCGAAACTCCAACATGGTGTAAGTCTGTTGACGTCACATGTGTTAAATAACTGCCACGTGTCACCCTGATTCGTGACTTACATGTGCTTGGCATGTTGAATCAATCTGACACTTGTCATTACCTGGTTGTGCCACATGTTCCTAGCTGACGTGAGTCGGATCAACAGTCCAGATGTGATCTTGATTTAACGGCTCATATTACGTCGCGATTTTGCATATCGCGAAATCGAGATTTCTATGGATGATATTATTTGTCATCTCCAACTCTCGATCCCCAAAACTCCGATAGGGAGTCGGATCAATGGTCCACATAACCCCGTGAGATGGACGGTCCTCCTTCTTTTGAGATTTTGTGAGCCCTCTACTCCTTGCACTTTAAAGATCGTGCAAGTTCTCCTCGATCCAACGGTGGTCGGACCCTGCGCTCAGACCTAACGCCTGAGATCTGTCCTCCTCTTCAGCGTGCTCTTCTTGTCTATATTTAGATCTGATGGCCCTCAATCTGTCCAGAACTTTGGATGGGATCCAACGATCATAAATGCTTCACAAACGTTTCTTGACTTCATCATGCCTGATCAACAGTTTAGATCAATCCTCGATTTGACGACTGAGGATTGTTGCGTTTAGACAATTGTTGCGTTGTTGGTCTTCCTAAATATCACTGTGTTGTTGATCATCACTACTATACTCAAGCCATCATCATTGTTGTACTTGCCATCAATGACAAGCATACACTACGTGTAAAACATACAAAACATCATCTGCACTATCTCTTCTGATCTTATCGAGGTTTCTCTGCAGCGTCTTCCCAAAATAATTTTGGTGCCCAGCTGTTACATTCTTCCTGTACTCATGCCATCTTCATTGTTGTACTTGCCATCAATGATAAGCATATGCTACCTATTAAACATTTCCAACATAAATAATACGCTGCTGGCATTCCACGATCCAGGAACACCCGGTAAGCTCCATACAATCACTCCACAAACAGTTGGTCAAAAATGTGAACTGCACTCCACCACGCTAATCAATAAAATCCTCTAAACACAGTAAAAAAATCAAATCTTATTAAAAAACTCACAATAAAAACCAAATTCAACTATGAAAGAACAAGACAATCCTCTCACTGGCTATAGAATTACCACACTGGTGAAGATAATTCTTACCCAGCACCACATTACCACCCCGACAAAAGTAATCCTCTCCTTGGCGCTAGAATTACTGACATTATGTAAATTCGTAAATATTAAATGGTTGTGTTTCACTTCCACTTTTCTGCGTTCTGTGCCAAAAAATTAATTTTTGTTAATCATCCAAACACAATTAGGTTTATGTAAAAAAGTAAACACATAAATTGATGTCTTTATAAAAGACATAAAGTTAGTGGCTGAAATCACAACCATTCATTTGATGTCACCATTAAAAATATTCTATCCATATTTAATTTTATTCATACAACATTGATTAAAAACTAAAACCCTATTAAATGTGTCCATTTCCAATAAGTGTACCCCTTTAAACTTAATTATAAACATTATATATATATATATATATATATATATAAAGTATAAGGGCTAACATCTTTTCTCTTTCATGTAAATGAAAAATATAATTTAAAAATATAGAAATGATATGGGTAATTATATATGAATAATATAATTAATGGTAAAAGTTTATTATTATTTTAGAGACGTGTTTGTTATAACTTGAGAAAGATGTATAATTTTTTTTAAATTATATTATGATAATATAATTAATAATAAAAGTGTCTTATCTAATATTAAAAAAATAATAACAAAAAATATTTGAATGTTAAATATAAATACATTGTTTTAATTTATACATATAAAACTTTCAATATATAAATATCATTATCATTAATAAGGAAAATTATATATGAATAATATAATTAATGATACAAGTTTATTATTTTCTTGTCTATGAGAAAGATGTATAATACTTTTTAAAATTATATTATGGTAATCATATATAAGATAATAATATAGTTAATGGTAAAAGTCTTTCATTGAGTAGCATTAAAAGAATAATAACAAAATATTTGAATGTTAAATATAAATAAAATTAATATTTATATATTTAAAGTTTTATGTATTTATATATTTTATTAAGACGAACATTGAAATATTTTATTTATGTCAAACATTTATATGATAAATAATAATAATAATAATAATAAACATTAATACATTATAATACTGAGCTACGGGAATAATATTTCTAGTTTTTGAAAGGGAATACTACTTCTCTGCGGTTTTCAATGGAGAATAATATTTTTTTTGTTTTTTTTCAAAGGAGATATTTTATTAAGATGAACATTGAAATATTACCTTCTCTTTTCTTTTTATCTTTTTTACCCAGGTTTCTCACTTCTCTGTGGTTTTTGGAAATTATTTTTGGCTTCTTCAACTCTTTGAGCAATTGGATATCTAAAATGAGGTGGGTCTATTTTTACTTTGATTCAATTTTAATTTTAAGTAAAGAGATTTAAATATATTTTATTTATTATTTATTTTAAGTTTCATAAGTAAAAGTTGATTTAAGAGACAAAGTCAATCCATAATAATAATTGTTACATATTTTTTCTCTTCTTTTCAATATGAACACTCCACCACTTATTCCAAAAACTTAGCCTAACAAGGGGAGACCCCCCAAAATCACCCTAGAAATCCTTTACGATTATATGGAATCAGTAGAATAAAGAAGGGAAGAGAGAGATGCCAAAATCCAAATAGAGTTAGAAACATTAGAAAAAGAGTGAAGAAAGAGATGTAAAACTCCAAATAGAGTTAGAGGCAATGATTGATAATAAAAAATTAAAGATACCATTCAAACTCAAATAGAGGATAGATTCTAAGGGTTCAAGAGTGAATTGCAGACAATGAAGGATAGAATTGAATAAATCAAAAATCATAAACAATCAACCCAAGAAGGAGGGGTTGAAGAAAATCACAACTTGAGAGATAGGATTAAAGAGATAGAAGAAAAGCTAACCAACAACAATTTGACCCACAGTAATATGGAAAACGAATTGGATATCAAACTCATCAAAGAGGAAATGAATAAGTTAATCAAACTGGACCATGAGCGTAACAAAAGAGTCTTGAACCTCATAATTTTTGTATAAAAGAACAACAAGAGGAGGATACGCTAGAAATAGTAAAAGAAGAATTAAAATATAAATCACAAATTCATACAACTTACATCATAGAAGCAAATATTCTAGGAAAACTAATTGATCATAAAGATAGGTTGATCCGTGTCAAAGTAAGTTGTAATGACCATAAATATAGCATACTTAGTAAATCTTCAAGCTTAAAGGGGTCAAGAATATTTATAAATGAGGACCTCATTCTCGAAGACCAAGCTGAATTAAGGAAGGAAGTTCAAATGGTAAAAGAAGCCAAGAAAGAAGGAAGATGAACAATAATTAGAAATCAAAAAGCTATTGTTAGGGATAGAGACCAGAAGGATAATAATAAATAGGAATGTGGTACACTGAGGATCCTTTTTTGGAATTGTCATGACTTTCCATCATGCAAAGGTCCTATGATAAGTTGGATCTCAAGTGATATTGATATTATCTGTCTAGTTGAAACTTGAGAGCATGAGGAGTCTAAGGTCCTTAACATGGAAGGATTTGTCTTGTGGTCAGCATGGAACAAAAAATTCCACCGTAGAGGGATAAGAGGCATAGCTTGTTATATTAGAAAGAGCATTTCTCCTCACATTCAACTTCATAAGATTGACCATTTTAATCAATACATTTTGATAGAAATTTCATACACCAATGATAAGAAGATGTATATAGAAATTTGTTATTTTGCACCTATTAATTCTACTTTTTATAAGAAAAATAATCTAGATAAAAATTGTCCCTATAATAATTTAGAACAAGATATTTATAATTTCAAAAATGAAGGGAATAACCTCTTGGTATGAGACTTTAATGCTAGGACTGCAACAAAACAAGCTACTCTTTTAAGTAATGACTCCAACCATAATGCTTTATGTCTAGATGAGGACCTTGTTTTATTTAATAGCTACAAAAGAAGCTCTAAAGACCTAATTGAGAATTTGTTTGGTACTGAGTTGATCAATCTCTGCAACTCTCAAGACCTAATAATTTGCAATGGGGTAATGAAGTGGTCAAACTCGAACTAGATGACTTGTATTCATGGGCTAGGTAGTAGTGTTATAGATTATGTGATATCCGATATCCCCGTTTACAACCAAATAACAACTTTTGACCTTTTAAATGACCATGAGCCTGATTCTGATCATAAACCTTTAACCCTAACTCTAAAATTTTCCATGCATAGGAGCACCATTGAAGAGAATTCTAATAATCAAAGGAATTTTCACTTTGACAAAAGTAAAGTTGGCATTTTCTTGAAGGATTTACATAGTAAATTAAACCTCCTAACTTATAAGGACAACATTGAAGAAATCTATCATAATTTTACAACTACCCTTTCCACTTCTATTAACAAGTTCTCTTTCGAGGTGTCCTATAAAAAGAATAATAGAAAGACCAACCGTTGGTATGATAAAGAATGTAAAATTGCTAGGACATACATTCAGGATGTTTCTAATGAGTCCTTAAAACTTGATAAGATAAATACGTACAAAGACCTAATTAAAAGGAAACAAAGATATTATATCAATAAAAGGAAACAACAACTTTCACAACTATACAAGTTGGATCCTAAGAAGTTCTGGAGCCAAATTATAAAAAAAAATACTAAAGAAAATAATAGAATTCCCTTAAGGGACTAGAATTCCTACCTTAAAAGTATTTACGAATTCCCTAATGCGATGGACACCATTCCTATTGTCCCTAAAAAGGAAGAAGTTTTTTCTTTAGATGACATAGATTTCAGGGTTAATAAGCTTGCAAATGGGAAAGCTAAGGACATTGAAGGCTACCAAGATGAAATTTTTAAAATCGGAGGGCCAATCCTTATCCCTCACATAGACAAGCTCTTCAATTTAGCAGTCAAGAAGGGCTTCCCTAAACCCTAGATGCAAAGCCTCATTATTCCTATTTTTAAAAATGGGGATACATACATTCCCTCTAATTATAGGACCAGTATGATTAGCCTGATTTTAGCCAAGCTTTATGGAATTATTTTGGAAAAGAAGATTAACCTTTGGCTAGAAATTCACAGTAAAAGAGCTAAAGGCTAGGCTGTGTTTAGCAGATATCATTCAACTGTGGACCATCTTGATACCTTTAGGATCATTGAAGAGGAGTTCTGTAATACTGAAACCAATATTTTTTGTTTTCTTGTTAACTTTAGAAAATATTTTGACATGGTTCCTAGGAAAAACCTTTGGAATAGGTTGGAAGAGATAAAAGTGCCTCTCGAGTTGAGGGTTGCTGCAATAAGGATGTATGAGAAAGTTATTTCTAATTTTAAAAACACTGAGGGTTGGTCAAAAGAGATTAACTGCAACATCGGAGTCAAACAAGGTTGTCCATTGTTCCCTACCTTTTTTGGCATATACATTGACAATTTAGAAGAATTCTTCGGAAACTCACGTTGTTTCGGCCCTACTCTCACTAGTATAGTCATCAATATTCTTCTTTATAATGATTATATCGTTATTATGGCAATGAGTCCCCATTATCTTGAAAACCAACTAAGAATCCTCAAGGATTTTTGCTCCAATATGGGTATGATTGTTAATACTAATAAGACTAAGGTCATGATTATTAAATCCAATAAGATCCCTTATGATACCTTTGTATATGAAAACAAAAACTTGGAGGAATTGACTTCATACAAATATCTTGGAATTGATATTCACCACAAGCTCAATTGGAATTATAGCATTGACAAAAGAATTATTGGGGGATGGAAAGCTTATTATGGGCTTGAAAACAATTGTAAATCAGTTGATCTTTAGAGTTGGGATAAGAATAAACTCCCCTTTGAGACTCTTCTTACACCTGTTATTCTTTATGGATGTGAAGTTTGGGGTTGTAGTATCTCTCATGAATCCTGGAGAAAGATAGAGAAAATACAAAAGAATTTTACAACCTATAATATCAAAACTAAAGGAAATACTCCCTATCCCATCCTTCTCTTAGAAACAAGCCTCTTCCCCATTGAGAACATGGCTATGACTAGATACCTAATGTATAAGAACAAGTTAAACAACATGGAATACAAGAGGCTACCTAAAATTGCTTCAAAATCAAGTCATAAACACCATCGACTCAAGCAAGGATGGCATAAAGATGCTCAGTCTTGGCTAAACTATTGGGGAATCATGGAAGAAACCATTTTGCAGAATAAAGATACTATTAAAAAAAATGTCAAATCAAAATTTAAGGAGAAAATGTGGTGTGATAAAGAGTTAGAGGAAAAAATAAAATTAAGGTATTATAAAGATGTATTCAACCCTTATCTAGAAGATCAAAATTATCTATCTGTTTTGCCAAGTGTAAAGAAAAAAATAAGCAATTCTAAGATAAGAACAAATTCTCACGAGTTCCATAGTGAAACTGGGCGCTGGTCAATTCCTAAAATGCCATGGGATGAAAGAGTGTGTCACCTTTGTGACACTACGAATGTTGAAAATGAAAAGTGCTTTCTCTTATATTGTCCAACCTATACCCATATTAGATCTCATTTTCAAAATATTTATCACACTACCAACCTTCCTAACCTCTTAATTCAACAAAAGTATGGTGATCTTGGAAAGCTTCTCTTAATGGTTTTTTAGCACAAAAACAAAATTCTAAAGAATCACAAGTAATCACTTACTCTCTTAAGGTCCAATAGAATAATTCAGTCTTAATGGACGTCAAACAACATCATCATCATCATCATTGAATATATTTTTTATTTATTTATTAATGTCAATTTTTCATACTTTTATTTTATTTGTTATTTTTATTATATTTAAGAAAATAATTTTTTGTTAATTCTTATTTAATATCTATTTAAACATTGTAAATATGTGATTGTGAGAATAATAATTCTGAAGAATATATGAGCATTCAACTTTATAAAAACACAAATCTTCAAATAAACTTATTTATAGGTAAATAAATAAAACATAATTAGATATCCATGGAAAAATTTAATAACATAAAAATAAAACTATGATCAAAATAACATTTTCATATGAATTAATAATTTAAAAACAAAGTCCAAAAAAACATTATTATAACCTATAACAATAAAAATTAATGATAAATATAAAAAAATACAATCAAAAATAAAATTTTCGTCATGAATTTACCAAAATATAATTAAAACAATATTTAATAATATATATCACATTTATTGAAATGTTTTCTTATGTGAAAACCATTAAAAGAAAAATCCTAAAAGCAAGTTATTTCCTTTAGTATCACTATCACATGAATGATATATTTAATAACCATAAATTATAATAGTTTCATATTTCCTAACTCTCTATTTTTCTTAATAAAAAATATAAGACATATTTAAATATTTTAAGTCCAAACTATATTTGAAATCTATTTCATCTACTACTTATCATTTGGTAACTCATTTGAATGCAATAATATTAATGAATTTTTAAATTATCCATATCCATATTGTAGTGTTTCACATTCTTAAATTTTATTTCATGTTGAAATAAATCTTATTATTGTGAAGTGCATCAAATCATTACTTGGTATTTGTTTATTATTGTGAAGTGCATCAAATCATTACTTGGTATTTGTTTATCCATTTTAGATTAGTGAGAAAGTAGTTACCTAGGATTTATGGTATTGGTTATCTTATGTTCACATTCTGAATTTTTAGTTCATTTTGATTTAAATTTAAATTTTATTATTGTAAAGTGAATCAAATTATTATTTTTTGTTTACGGTATTTATTTATCCATTTTAAGTTATTTGATTTGTGTAAAAAAGTAGTTAACTAGGGTTTATGTTATGTTATATATGATATTGATCATCTTATGTTCACATTCTTAACTTTTAGTACATTTTCATTTAAATATTATTATTGTGAAGTGAATTAAATTATTACTTTTGTTTAGTGTATCTATTTATCTATTTTAGTTCCCAAAGTTAAAAATTGTATTTTTTCAGATATACGCTCCCTAATAGTTATATAAAATGTGTTTATGCAGGTTGCACCATTAGAGTCTGCGTATATTGGGTTTTGTGTCCAAAAATAAAAAATGTGTAAGCGGAGAAATCCCCCTATAATTATACGAGGGTTCTAAGTATAGATAAAGCTATGAACTCCTTTAAAAGACAATCTAATTCCTACACTACCCCAAACTTTTGACACAGATGAACATAAAGTGATAGAAGAGTAATTCAGAAGCAATACCTTTGGTTCAAACATTCGATGCTGACCTTCCTTAAGCTTTGTTACTTCCTTGGATGCTAGTCTCCTCCCAAATTTGACCTGTGTCAACACTTAGGAAAACAATTCTACAAATATTCTATTTCTACTCATCAATTAGGGTTACACATAAATCGTTGTGCATAAATCAAATGGAAGACATAAATATATCATTTGGGACATGGAAAAATATTCTTTTATTAAATATTCAAAGATTGGAAATTACAACCTTTGCAGGCCGACACTCCGCGAACCTGGTCTAGGCTCCTCTTGAGATTCCTCCAAGTGCACCTTCCAAATGCCTCCACTCGCAATCAAATAATCAATTCAAGGGAAGGGAAGGGATTGTATGGGAGAAAAGATATAGAGAAGTAATGTCGAGGAAAGAACTCAAAAAGGGCTGGAAATACTTGGGCAAGGAAGGAAAGGGATTTGGGCAGAGTTTCACTATTCTAATGTTTGATTTTGAAATGTGAACCCAATACCTCCTTTTATATGAAAAAAGGATATTTATTCAGTTTCGGGATGGGATATAGTAGGTGAATTGGTTGGGAAACCTCCAATAGCCCATTAATTCTGTTGAATTCCTTGCAACTTTTTATTTTTTGCAACTTTTTGGAGGTAAACGCAGGTTGTCTAGTATGCATCTAGTGTATGTACGCAGGTTGTATAGCATGAAACAAGCATATGTACGCTGGCAGTAGTGCAGTAGGGTGCGTACATGCCCCAAAACATAGTGTTTTAAATAGAGTTCCTCAGCAGTGCTTTGGAAAATTGTGCAAGTAGAGAGGTCAATGCCATGTATGCATAGGTAGGTCATTTTAGGGCTATAAAAAAATGGTGTCAGGTTTCCATCTCACATCACGAGATCCTTGATCCTTGACCTTCCATATACTAGAAACGTTCTTAATGGGCCCTTAAGTTCCATTTGAATGCTATAAATGGGCCATATCCAAGCTGTGGAAGAAAGGAGAAGAATTCAATTTTGAGAGCAATGTTTCTCTAGAGAGAAGGATGCGGCCACGGGCGAAGCCAATTTTTTATTTATTTTTTCTTTAAAGGGAAAGAAGGAAATGATGGAAATAGTATGACCACAGCCCATATGACGAACAAAAACATGCAACCGAGGAAACAAACAACTATGACACCATGCACAGGCACAAGGGCGACCTGGAAAAACACGCACAAAATAACATGGAGGAACGACTACCCGCCTGACACAACTCGACCATGCCTACAAGCTAAAGGAAAACATCCCCATCCCGATACAATGGCCTAGACGAACAAGACAAGAAACTCAAGGAACGCAAACCCAACACCTGAATGTGTTCATCCCATGCGTCCAAGTCAACATACGATGCTCAGCCACACTCACACGGAAGGCACTGACTCCAAACAAGATATGATTCGTCGCTAACCAATAGGGTGTGCCATGATCCCTTCATCAGGAACCATGCCATCCCTAGATGAGAGGTGCGACAATAACCCTGGCGCAAACATAACCTAAAGGGCCAAGACTCAATACCAACCCACGCGCCAGGAGACCAAAAAATATGACTCAAGACTACACCCACACCCAAGCATTCGATTGAAAAGACTTCGGATGATGATACTCAAGGGAAGAAATGCAACTGTTATGCGACTTTTCCAACACCCCAATCGCTCATCAAGTCTAAACTTGTCAAAATTTCCATAAAAAAAAACATTAAGTAAAATCTAACTCGCATGTATAAATTATTAATTAGCCATTAATTTACAATCAAATGACCTTAAGTTTAACCAAATTAGAAAGTCTAATTCCATTTTCCATCGTTACAATCTAATTGATGAATCTAAAATAACCAGTACTAAACCATAACTACAATTACTATCTAATTAACAATAATTATGATCTAACTAGCATGTCTAATTATAGATTAGTGATTAAGTTACCATCAGAATCACATCAATTACGAATCCATTCTACAATCCTTCATTACACTTTATTCAATAATTTCAATCTAAATAACATCAATTACTAATCAATCGACAAGTCTTCTTTAATCATTACTAAGACTAAATTGACAAGTCTAAGTTTAATTAACTTAAGAACTGTCTAAGAAGGAAGTGAGGCTATCTAATCAATCAAGGTTGTATATTCATATGGAAGGTTGCAATACAAATAAAAGATTGTTCTGTTCAATACAAGGATGTTTAATCATTTAAGGCTATACTAAACCATTAAATGTTGTCCAGTCAACGAAGGCTATTCTAATTGAAAAGTCAGTTTAATCAATGAATATTGTACCAACCAAGGATGTTAAGGGAGAACTTGTTCATTAAAGAAGACTAAATAACTGTTGTGTAAAAGACATCATCCCTTTCTACCTGGTAGCTAAGAGTTGCTATTAAAGGAGCAAGCAGTGAGCAAAAAAAAAATGGGTACAAGCACCAGCCTTAAATTGCAATTTGCAGGGAAATTACGCCATCATTAAATGAAAATGCAACTGGTAAGTAATAAAGGATCGATCAAGATAGCATAAGCAACAAAAATCATTCCAATAAAAATGAATTGCAATTAACTAAAGGTCGAACGCTTGGTAACACAAGGCAACACGTAGACATGACAGTTGGCCAAAATTGCCAGGCTATTAAGAGGAAAATTCATGGGCTAGATCAACAAGCTCAGGAAAGCACTTTAAAGAAAAATTGTGGGCATTTATAGCAAGCTCAGTCTCATTTTAAATGCAAAAATTGTGGGCATTTAAAACAACAATCTGATCTCAATTAAACGCAAAATCATGGGCATTTAATCAGCAAATAATAAGATTATGTGAGAGTAAAATCGTGGTAATAAAGTCGGTGTGTTAACCATGGTAAAAAAATGGTGGAATTAGTAAAGAATCAATCTCCATGTCAATTACAACAACTCATTCACATTAAAATGGTAAAAATCATGGGCAATCAACAGGAATACATAGAGAATGTTTATCTAGGCAATAACAAGAAAAATGCATCATCATTTAATTGCAATTCATGGGCATGCACAGGAATCCAATGGATGTTAGTTTAATTCTTAACTCAGTCTTCAACAAGGGAAAAAAAAATTGCCCCAGCAGTAAAACGAAATGCAGTCCAGAGAGGGGTGAATTTGCCAGGCAACAAGGTAATCAAAATCAAAATTATTAAGTGAAAGACACAGTCTTCTTCAAGGGAAAAATCACCTCAAAGTAAAAACAAAATGCAGACAGAGAAATCATTTCATTTTTCCATTGCTAGAATACCAAATATAAAAATGCAAACATGGAACCATTTCATTTTTCCATTGCAAGAATACCAAATGTAAAATGTAGAGATGAAGTCATTTCGTTTTTCCATTGCTAGAATACCAAAGATAAAATGCAGACTTGAAATCATTTCATCTTTCCATTGCCAGAATACCAAATATAAAAATTGTAGACATGAAATCATTTCTCTTTTCCATTGCCATAATACCAAAAAAAATAAAAATAAATGCAGACATGAAATCATTGTGTTTTTCCATTGCAAGAATACCAAATAAAAAAATGCAGACATGGAATCAATTTGTTTTTCCATTGCCATAACACCAATAAAATGCAGACAAAAGTAAGAGAAACACAAGGATCTAGTGGGAAAAGTCATGGAATGATCAGAGGGGTTCTATCAGTCAAGGCATAGAGAAAAACCAACCAGGAAACAAGATAATCCATACACAGAGGTCTTTGCCAGATGGCGGAATAAAAATTTAGCCAAGGACAATAATGGAGGTAGACAACTGACAGGAACGTCCTTCGATCATCATCCACACAGAAAAAAGCAGGGCATTGAGATCCATAGGTCTATTAACGCTGAAGCGATGACCGTAGATCAGGCTCATGGCCGACTGCTTAGGTGAGGACATATGAGCTAGGGATGAAGGGAAAAACAACCACAAACTTCACAATCAATACACCCAAGGTGATCAAGACATGCCGAGAATCGAAGGCCATGGGAGTCAATCAATCATCGAGCTGGGCTAAGGAAAAATCAGTCAACCACTAGAATGATAGACAATCAATTTATATACCCTCTAAACATGTAGATACAAGCATACTACTACAATCTACCATACAAAATGAAGAAAGTGTACCATTGGCTGATCACCCACTCTGAGTTAATGTCCCGCTTGCTCTGTGCAACACCCACTTGCCGACCGACGAGACTTCACCCATACCTCACAGCTGATGCTAGGGGTACTCTTCTTCCCCCTCAGCCCCCCGATCCCAAAGGGGCCATGCACGCTAACTAGAGAATCAACTAGCTCCCAGCTCGCCTCGCAAGGCTGAGCTACCACTCCTCACCGAGCTGGGTATCCCAACTCCCACAAGCTAAGTCAATCAAGTAGAGATTTCTGCAACATAGCGTTATGGAAACAGAAAAAGATCCTTCATCCTTCTCCTCCCTTCATTATATAGAGTTTTGATGTCCCTTTCTTTCCTAAAATATTATTTAGTTAATGTTTTAAAATTTAAATCCTATAAATCCTCCCCGTACAAGTGTCACCCTTCCCCTTCATTCCTCCACAAATTAATTTCCTTTATTTCCCTCACCCACCTAGAGTCACTCCTAGAATTGCTCCTAGGTGTCCCGAAATTATCTTACAGGTTTTAATGACTTTCCCCATTATCAATTTGCTAGTTCATTTTTAAATTAGAAAGTTCTTAATGGTAGATACCTTACTAAGTTTGACTTTCTGCTTTTTCCCTTGTGTTTCCCTTTTCTTCTTATGTTTCCCTCTTTTCCTAGTTTCCTAAATATTTTAGATTTCCCTCTTTCCTATTTTCATTTAGGACTCAAATTGGCATGTGTAGAAATTAACCCCCTTTTTCCTTTTTCCATTTTTAGTTAATAATTTTAAATTATCATAAAATAATAAAACATTTTTTTCCCTTTTTTTAAAAAATTCTACCATAATAGATTTTTATGAATCATTTAAATTGCTTACCCCCTTCTTGTTACAATATTTAACGAATAGTATAATTATTATTTATGTTGTTTTTATTTTTATTTTGTATATATATATATATATATATATATATATATATTAAAGTTAAAATTTTACCACTAGCATAATTTAGACCTAGACCTTAAATCTTCATCCTGGGCAACATTTTATTTGGGAATTTTTTTTAAAAATTCTTATCACGTTATTCGTCCTAAGGTCATCTAGGTTCATTCATTTATCATTAACAACGCGATGTGCCCTTCAAAACGCACTAGGTGCTCCAAGGGTGCCACTTGCCTCATCTGTTCTCTTGCGCGACATGCCCTTCAGGATGCACCACATGCTCCAAGGGTGCCACTCACCTCTTTTTTTCCCTTGCGCAGCGTGCCCTTTAGGACACACCATGTGCTCCAAGGGTGCCACTCGCCTCTTGACTGACTTGTTAGACATCAAAAACCCCTGGAGTCAATACTCTGCTAGGTGAACTTGTGGGACACTAAGGGCCTCTAAGGAATAAGGCCCCCTCCTTATTTTTCACCCCTTAGAATCATCATGAGAGACTATCAGATGGAAGGTTGCAATACAAATAAAAGACTGTTGTGTTCAATACAAGGATGTTTAATCATTGAAGGATGTACTAAACCATTAAATGTTGTCCAGTCAACGAAGGCTATTCTAATTGAAAAGTTAGTTTAATCAATGAATAATGTACCAACCAAGGTTGTTAAGGGAGAAGTTGTTCATTAAAGAAAACTAAATAACTGTTGTGTAAAACACGTCATCCCTTTCCACCTGGTAGCTAAGAGTTGCTATTAAAGGAGCAAGTAGTCAGCTAAAAAAAATGGGTACAAGCACCAACCTTAAATTGCAATTTGCGGGAAATTACGCCATCATTAAATGAAAATGCAACTGGTAAGTAATAAAGGAGCGATCAAGCTGGCATAAGCAATGAAAAGCATTCCAATAAAAATGAATCGTAGTTAATTAAAGGCTGAACGCCTGGTAACACAAGGCAACACGTAGACATGAGAGTTGGCCAAAATTGCCAGGATATTAAGAGGACAAATCGTGGGCAAGATCAACAAGCTCAAGAAAGCGCTTTAAAGCACAATTGTGGGCATTTACAGTAAGCTCAATCTCATTTTAAATGCAAAAATCATGGACATTTAAAACAATAATCTCATCTCAATTAAATGAAAAATCGTGGGCATTTAATCAGCAAAGAATAAGATCCTGTGAGAGTAAAATTGTGGTAATAAAATTAGTGTGTTAACCATGGTAACAAAATGGTGGTATCAATAAAGAATCAATCTCCGTGTCAATTACAGCAACTCAGTCACATTAAAATGGTAAAAATTATGGGCAATCAACAGGAAGACATAGAGAACGTTTCTCTGGGCAATAACAGGAAAAACGCATCATCATTTAATTGTAATTCATGGGCATACACAGGAATCCAATGGCAGTAAGTTTAATGCTTAACTTAGTCTTCAACAAGGGAAAAAAGAAATCGCCCCAGCAGTAAAACAAAATGCAATCCAGAGAGGGGCGAATTTGCCAGGCAACAAGGTAATCAAAACCAAAATTATTAAGTGCAAGACATAGTCTTATTCAAGGGAAAAATTGCCTCAAAGTAAAAACAAAATGTAGATAGAGAAATCATTTCGTTTTTCCATTGCCAAAATACCAAATATAAAAATGCAGACATGGAATCATTTCGTTTTTCCATTGCCATAATACCAAATGTAAAATGCACAGATGAAGTCATTTCATTTTTCCATTGCCAGAATACCAAATCTAAAATACATGCATGAAATCATTTCGTCTTTCCATTACCAGAATACCAAATATAAAAATTGCAGACATGAAATCATTTCTCTTTTCCATTGCCATAATACCAAAAAAAATGAAAAAAATGCATACATGAAGTCATTGCGTTTTTCCATTGCCAGAATACCAAATAAAAAAATGCAGACAAGGAATCAATTCATTTTTCCATTGCCATAACACCAATACAATGCACACAACAGTAAGAGAAATGCAAGGATCCAGTGGGAAAATTCATGGAATGATCGCAGGGGTTCTATCAGTCAAGGCACAAAGAAAAACCAACCAGGACACAAGATAATCCATACACACAGGTCTTTGCCATATGGCAGAATCAACAATCAGCCAAGGACAATAACAGAGGTAGATGGCTGACAGGAACGTCCTTCGCTCATCATCCACGCACAGAAAAGCAAGGCGTTGTGATCCATAGGTTTATTAATGCCGAAGCGATGACCATAGATCAGGCTCCTAGCCTACTAGTCAAGCAAGGACTAATGATCTAGGGACGAAGGGAAAAACAACCACAAACTTCACAATCAATACACCCAAGGCGGTCAAGACATGCCGGGAATCAAAGGCCATGGGATTCAATCAATCATCGAGCTAGGCTAAGGAAAACTCAGTCAACAACTAGAACGCTAGACAATCAATTTACTTACCCACTAAACATGTAGATCCGAGCATATTACTACTACAATCTACCATACAAAATGTAGAAAGTGTATCGTTGCCTTATCACCCACTCTGAGTTGATGTCCCACTCACTCCGTACAACACCCTTTTGCTGACCGACGAGACTTCACTGGTACCTCCCAGCCAATGCTAGGGGTACTCTTCTTCTTCCTTAGCCCTCCGAGCTGCAAAGGGGCCACACACGCTAACCAAAGAATCAACTAGCTCCGAGCTTGCCTCACAAGGCCGAGCTACCACTCCTCACTGAGCTGGGTATCCCAACTCCCACAAGCTAAGTCAGTCAAGTAGAGATTTTTGCAATGTAACGTTATGCAAACAGAAAAATATTCTTCATCCTTCTCCTCCCTTCATTATATAGAGTTTCAAAGTCCCTTACTTTCCTAAAATCCTATTTAATTAAAGTTTTAAAATTTAAATCCTAAATATTCTCCCCGTACAAGTGTCACCCATCCCCTTCATTCCTCCACAAATTAATTTCTTTAATCGATTAATTTCCCTTATTTCCCTCACCCACCTAGAGTCACTCCTAGAATCACTCCTAGGTGTCCCCAAATTCTCTTATAGGTTTTAATGACTTTCCCCGTTATCAATTTGCTAGTTCAGTTTTAAATTAGAAAGTTCTTAATGGTAGATACCTTACTAAGTTTGACTTTTTTTCTTTTTCCCTT